>ML976039.1:204594-217842 GCA_010015635.1 Clathrospora elynae
TGTTCCTAATTATACACTTGCATGACGCTCTTGAGTCTTGAAGATGATAGCAGATCGTCCCGTATTCCTCGAACGCTTACAAGTACAATCCCTCGGGCTCACCCTCCGTCTTGGTCTTCAGGACACGCTCTCTCGCAGTCCGGAAGTCCTCCATGTTGACGCGCATGCGGCGCTCACGGAGGGCCATGAGACCGGCTTCGGAGCAAATGGCCTTGATGTCGGCACCAGAGAGATCGTCCTTTTGGTTGATGAACTCGTCGAGATCGACGTCCTGGTTGAGAGACATCTTCGAGGTGTGGAGGGTGAAGATCTTCTTCTTGGTCGTTTCTACACCGAGTTAGTAACTTCTTTATCAGGGATATGAACAAGACTCACGGTCGGGGTTCTCGAAGAGAATCTTTCGGTCAATACGACCTGGACGGATCAGAGCAGGGTCGAGTGTCTCGATCTTGTTAGTGGCCATGATGACCTTGACGTCTCCACGGTCGTCGAAACCGTCCAGCTGGTTGAGCAACTCCAACATGGTCCGCTGAATCTCACGCTCGCCTCCAGACGTCGACTCGTAACGCTTTGTGCCGATAGCGTCAATCTCGTCGATGAAGACAATGGAGGGCGCATTCTCGGCGGCCGTCTGGAACAGCTGTCGCACTAGCCTGGGTCCGTCTCCGAGGTACTTTTGGATCAGCTCACTTCCGACAATGCGCAGGAACGTGGCACTGGTCTGGTTTGCCACAGCCTTCGCCAAAAGTGTCTTTCCTGTTCCGGGCGCACCGTAGAGGATGACTCCCTTCGGCGGCTTGATTCCCATCTCCTCGTACAGCTCCGGATGCAGCAGGGGAAGCTCGACCGCCTCGCGGACTTCTTGGATCTGCTGCTCCAGACCACCAATATCTGCATACGACTCCGTGGGTGCCTTGTCCAGCTTCATGACGGATACCAGCGGGTCCGCGTCGTCTGTGAGCACGCCAACTACCGAGACCGACTTGTGATGCAGCAGGATGCTCGCGCCGGGTTCCAACAGGTCCTTGTCGACGAAAGACATGATAGAGACGTAGTACTCAGGGCCGGTAGCGCTGGAGACGATGGCGTGGTCGTCGTCGATGAGCTCCTCCAGGTTGCCGACGCCCATGGGGCTGCCGCGCATGTCGTCAACGCGCGACCGTTCGTCCGCATTCCGGTCGTCGGCGCCTTCTCCGGCCGTCGATGCGGCAGGCGCGCTGCCCTCCTTCACGGCCTTGGCCTTGCGCAGGCGCTCCTGGTTCTCGACGTACTCCTCCTCCAGCAGCAGGTGGTCGTGGATGCGCTGCATGCGCAGGTAGCGGAGCTTGCAGCGCGCCGTGGGGTAGACGGTCGGGAGCTTTGCGGCCGCGCTGGGGCCGGCCGCCCGCTTCTTCTTCCGGCCGATGCGCGTCGTGGGCTGTGGCGGGGGCTCGTACTTGGGCTTCTCCTTCTAGGCACAGTCGTCAGTCTGCGCGATTGCACACTGGGAAAGACGTACCTTGTCTTTCTTGCTCTTGTCGTCGCCGGGAGGGCCGCCGCCTCCAGCGCTCGACTGCTGGTTGCCCTGCATGGCGTCAGTACACCGTGATGCCTCCCGAAGAGACGCGGGCCTACCATGACACGCGATCAGGCAGAAACGGCCGAATCGGGCGTATTGTATTCTGAAGTAGAGAGCGGAGAAGAGAGTACGGCGGGTGTGGCGGTGGCTGCGATGGCAGAGGTGGTCGTGATGTTTGTGAGAGCAGTCGGGTTGATGCGAGCTGATGGATATCGGAGAATCGGGGTTAGCGCGTTGTGGCGTCACTGCCTCCAGTCGAGCGCTTCCGCCTCACCATATCAATACCATAGAACGGCAGACACGTCAGGTCTGCGGCGACCGATATAGACGACTGCCCCTTCTACTTGCATCCAATAACTCTCCACTTCTCCCCATAACTTCCCGCCCCCAAGTGACAATAGCACCAACAAACTTAACCCCGCCAGCGACCATATCAGTTCCACTTGCCGCCTACTCCCCAGCCTGTCTCTACTTCCTCCACCACTCCCCCATTTCCCCAGCCACAATGGCCTCCAACCGAACTAGGCGCATTGCAAAGGAGATTGCCGACATCCACAACGACCATCTCTCCAAGATCATCGTCGAGCCCGCGGGCAGCAGCGACGACCTCACACATCTGCGGGGCCAGTTCTTTGGGCCGCCAGATACACCGTACGAGGGCGCTACTTACTACGTTGACATCAGGATCCCGAGCGAGTACCCATTCCGCCCACCGCTTATGAAGTTCGAGACCAAGATCTGGCACCCCAATGTCAGCTCACAGACGGTAAGTCTACTCCCGGCATTGCACGACGCCTAGGCACTAACACGCTGCCTAGGGCGCCATCTGCTTAGACACACTGTCGTCGCAATGGTCACCCGTCCTCACCATCAAGTCTGCCCTTATTTCACTCCAGTCTCTCCTCAGCACACCCGAGCCCAAGGACCCCCAGGACGCAGAGGTCGCCAGCATGCTTATCCGAAACCCCGCCGAGTTCGACCACAAGGCGCGCGAGTGGGCGGTCAAATACGCGGGTGCGCCCAAGAAGGAGATCGCCGAGGGCAGCGGAGGCGCTACTGCTGCCTCAATCAAGAAGAAGGCGCAGCAGGCCAAGCAGAACGAGGAGAAGACCAAGCTTGCGGCGTATGTACCAACAGAGTCCTTGGGTCAGCTATTTACTAACAGCGCATTAGATACAAAGGCTACAACAAGAACCTCGTCGACCGCTTCGTCGCCATGGGCTTCGACGTCGAGAATGTCGTCGCTTCCTTCGAGTTCGTCGGCATCGATCGGATGGGCGGCGAGGACTACGAGCTGGAAGAGGCCTACATGGGGGATATCACCGCCCGCCTGTTTGGCGAAGCGTGATATCCTTTCGGGCTGCAGCATTATTCCCACCAGCACACAGGCATGTTTCATATACCTCGAGTAGCATATGGGGAATGAAGAAGGGCCAAGGTGTACAGGCGTTTGTTATTTATATAGGACCATTATCATTGGCGATGGCGTCAGAGTATGTTAGCGGTTTCGGTGTACATGCAGGAACAGGACACTCGGTATGAGTAGTCAATAAGAACACATTTGTGATACTTCAATATGAGCAAGCGACGAACTAACAGCCCCGTACTATAAGCCTACTAAGCGCAGCCCTAGTTAGGAAAATCCGATTTCTGATGCAAGTGCCGATTGCCAACTTGTGTTATTGCTGGTCTAGAGGTAGTCTAGTCATGTTGCTCAAACCGTGCCTCTACGCGCTTTCGCAACCCCACCTTCCAACACCGTCAGTACGCATCTCGCGCTCATCTTCAGCACTCAGCTAGAATTAGCTCTCCCCTCTTCGTTCTCCCACGCGAGTTGCACGATCGCATCTACCACTTCATCCTCGAAGACGCACAATGGGCCGCGATCACTGACGGTAGGAACATGTTTGTCCTCACATACAGCCCTGATCCAAGTCGCCATGTTCATGTGGAGCCTACAATCCGTTACAGCACCTGGGCGTAAATTTTCGCCTGCAAACAGATCTTTGAGGAAGCGCGTGCACAGTTCCGCCAGGAGGCGAGCCTCATCTTGGCGGACTGGAGTTGCAACCCCAGCATACCCAGTGGGTTCTACCATACAGGTCTTCCGGGAAACGATAAGCTGTTGCCTTTTGCGGAAACCAACCACGTCACGAGATGGTCTGTCGAATGCCGTTTTCATAAATGCCAATCACTCCACATACACGACACAGTGATAAACTCAGGCCTCTTCAATGTGTCTCGACATTACCAACCGAATACCCATCTCGCCATTTCATCCTTTAGAACAAACAAACTTATGGTGACCAAAGAAAAATACAGATGGGACTCGATCAACACCATTTCACTGTCTTGGCGCACGCTCCTCGTCGTCGTGCGCTCTTTACCCAATCTCGGCTCGGCCGTCGGCACCGCACAGTTTCCAGATTGTGCCGTGGTCCCGGAATCAATGCTTATGCCTAGTGTGACGTTTGAACGCGTCGAGCTCATCATCTTCGAACCAATCCTGAAGTATAGAGAGACAGGCATGACCAAACTCAAGGGCGTGATGGCCATGTACGCGATGATGCAAGAGGGGCTAGATTCCGCTGCTATCGCGTTCACCGGGTTTATCGCAGGGGACGAAGGAGTGGCGATACGGAGCTGGACGTCTGGGGGAAGCAATAAACAGGGATACGCATGGCACATCGAGGTCAAGAAAATGGGACGGGTGGGTGTAGAGCGCTCTGTGGAGTACACTGGCTTGCAACCTTGGACAGATGTATGCGATGTGTGTGATGTAGGACCCGCCGACGTTGAATCTTATCATCTTTGTCGAACTCGGCATTGCGGAGGTGCTGATGCAGTACGGTTCACGCGCATCTCGACGATTGAGGAGGGGGCGCCAGCCTTCTTCTGCGAGAAGGCGAAGGAGGCGACACGAATGGTGGATGGGGAGCTTGAATTGCTGCAAGATGGATGAATCAGGAGATTTACTTTGCTCGAACTTGGGCTGTCAAAAGAAGTTAAAAACATCCCCCCAAAAAAAGTCAGCCCCTTCCCCCGTAAAGAACCTGGGAAAGCCTATTTCATTACAAAGACTATGTTTCAATTATAAGGTTACAACTTACATATACACCACTCATATTATCTATCTCCCAACAAGAACCCTTCCACTCTTCCTCGTCTCAGTCACATAATTACGCTTCTCTCCCGTAACAAGCAACTGCACATGGCCCTTCGCCGTCGGTGCATACTCCACCGTATCACCCTGTTTGACAGCGTACGGCTCGGACGCAGGTTTACTGTTGAGTATCCACTGCGCTGTAAGCTTAACACCAGGGTCCCAGCGACCAACACTCGCCGATACTTCTTGCCCAACCTTAGCGCTCTTCATGTCGATCTTGGGGTCCGCTTGACGTTTAACCGCTGCTTTGCGTCCACCAGTCTTGATAACATCGTCCCAGATGTTTCCGCGCGTAGAAGGCGCGACGGCGGAGGCAGAAAGGGGATTCGGGCCCGAGGGGGCATGGTCCTTGACCCAAGACTCGACCAACTCGAGATAATCCCAAATCTCGCGACTCTGGTAGTTCCCCCCGTGCGGCTTTTCGGGTAAGATGGTGACATTCGCCCATCCCGCACCGCCGGCAGCATCAGTCCGTTTCTGGAACTCCATGACCCCTTCGTTGAGGAAATAATTGTCCCACGTGCCCACGTAGACGAAAATCCGTCCAGCCAGTGCTGCACCCAGGTTGCGACTGCCGTTGTTGAAATTGGACACGACGTAGTCGCTCAGATCAAACGGCTTCCAGTACTCCACAGCCTCGTGGTAAATCTCCCCAGTCACCTTGTCCCACGGCTCAAGCGGATAGTTGTTGTATCCCTGCACGCCAAACACGGCATTCCACACATCCCACTGATTCGCCGAGCGCGACGCTGTGCCAAACGTAAGTTCCCAGTGGTTCTCCAGCGCAACACTCGCCTCGATGACCTGGGTCCCGTTGACATGCGTGCGTATACTGGGTACCGAACTGCCGTCGGCGCGCTGGTATGCGTTGGCAGCCGTGTACAGTTCAATGTCTTGGTGGCGGTGGAAATCCAAACTATCTGGGTACGACGAGAAACACACGCCGAAGAGATCAGGGCGGTAGATGAGATTTGCGATACTTTCCCAACCTCCGGTCGAGCCGCCGTCCTGGACACGCGCGTAAGGGGCGCGGATGGTGTGGAAAGTGGCTTCGAGGTAGGGGAGCAGTTCGTCGTTGATGGCGTCGCCGTAGGGACCGAGGTTTGCCGTGTTGACGGCATACGAGTCATCGTAAAAGGGGGATTCATGGCGGAAGGTTATGAGGAGGAATTTGGGCGCTGGGCGCGCTGCTGTCGTGTTGGTTGCTGGGATGAGACCAGAATCCCAGGCGGATGTGAAGGCCTTGTCGGTGCCGTAGTTGTAGGCGCCGGCCGAGCCGGGCCAGTGGCCTTGGTTGTAGATGACGGGGTATCGCGTCTTCTTGTCGTTGGCATCGTAGCCTGATGGAAGCACGACGTTGGCGCCGACGTACATGTCGCGGCCCCAGAACTTGCTCAGCTTCTTGCTGCGAATTTTGACATATTTGACCGTGTCCGTGTCCTCGTAGTTGCCCTGGTTACACCCTCCAATTTCCTTGCCGGTTGAAGGCTCGATGGCCGTGATGTTGTTGAATGTGAGTTCGAGAGTCTGCGCGCCTCCAGAGATCTCGACATCAGTTGCCGTTGTGACCAAGCTGCCAAAGGCATTGACATTTGGTGCACCGTCGCCGCATGGAAAGTGGACGCTGACTTTCGATCCATCGCTGCGGGTCACCGTTTCGTACTTGGTTAGGAAAGCTTGTACGCTGTACGTTCCCGGGTCGATGTCGCTTAGGCTAACGTTCGGCCAACCAAACACACCAGTCTCGGTACTGGCGTTGCTTCCACCAGAAAATACGATCGTATTCTTGTTCCCGAAGCCATACACATTCTTGCCGTAAATCTTGTTAGGCGAAGACGTAACATCCGTGTCTTCGAGTGGATCCGTTCCATTAGGCGCGAACATCAATACAACACGGCCATCTGTTGGAGCCTTCAGTAGACCACTCGCGACCGAGATCCTGACATCGAGATTGGCGTTGTACTCGCGCTCGACATAGTTACTGGCTGTAGGAATGGCCGATGCGCCAATGGCGAGGGAAGCAAGGAGAACGGCCTTCAGCATCTTGTCAGTTACTCCACACGACTAGAAACGATGCCTGCCCAAGCCATCGAAGCGGAAAACAAGACTTCTTAATGTAGGGGTCAAGCACTGAATCGCGAAAGACGATGAAGGCTCAAACTAAGATGTTGGCTAACTCGAAGAGGAAGGCAGAATATGATTAGGAGAATCCTTCGCGGGAAAATGATAAGGCCCCGCAAGTTAAAAATGCTCGAGGTAGATAAAGGAAATCGTTTGCTCTAATTCCCCGGCTTTGGCGCAAAGAGGACTAAAAGTGGTGATGCTAGCGTAGTTCCGCCATAGGTAGTGGTTCGTGGAATTTTGGTGTCCCCCCAAGGTTTGCTGCGAGGAATGGGCACGTCGTTCTTTTCTCTCAGACTTACACCGGACATCGCGCGTCAAGCTGATCGCCGGTCATGCAGGCCTGATAAAGGCGTAATGCCTTCGACCTCGGTGCATCTTGTTTGTTATGTCGGGGTTGTTGCTGAGTGGTAGTCGCAACTGTGGAGCTGACAGCTGCTAACCATATTGCGTCGGCACATCACAACTGCCGACTCCGTCTTCGTCTGATGCTTGCTTCCGGAGTTCTGTGAGGTTAGGCACGAACGCCCATACTTGTTCAGGAATAAAGTGTTTTATGCGTCATGAACAAGGTGAGATGTTCTAGCACGACGGCGACAAAGACGACTTTTCTCTGTGTAAGTTACGGCTACGCAGCTTCAAGTATCAGCACATATATACACGAAAAACAAAGTTCACGTGTTCCAGGGCACAAATGGTACGCTGAGTATCGGCGAAGCCAATCTAATTGAGAACACGTATTTCTACATCTTCAACTTGCCGAATCCGTTTCCTGGCCTGCTGTCTGGACAAGGTGGGTTTGCGACGCATACGTTTGATATCGTTACGCTGCTTGGTGGGGTGCATGAGCATTGGTTGCCAGAGCGTTATGGAGTTATTATTTCGGCTTGGCGCGATACGATGCTTAATTTTGTTGTTGATGGGACGCCGCCTTGCAGGCCGTATATTGGGAAAGTTGACGCGGAGAAAAAAGGGCTGGTTGTTGACGAACGAGGGTAAGGGAGGTGGGGAGTGAAGCGTGGCCTGAGAACGATGAGAGGCGGAGGGCAAGATTTATTGAGCTTGCTGACAAGGTTTGCCGGAGATGGGACGTGTTGTGGTTACATGTTTGTAGGCGGTTTTTTATGCGCGGGGAATAGATATTAGCATATTTGGATAAAAGTCTATGGGTAGATTGAACGGCCCAAATGCGCTGAATCCTCTACACGAATTCATGTCTGATCGAACTCGTACGCAACAAGCTTCAGTGTGTGTTGCTCAAGTGTGCAATCTTGAGTCCTGGTATCGTGAACGCCACCCAATGCTTCCCTATATCGCCCAAAACGCCAAATCCGCATGCATACCACTAGCTGTCTCTTATCTTCCACCTTACTCCGCTTTGTTCGCCAACTCGGGCCCCCAGAAGGCATCAGCCTCGTTCTCATAGGTCTCCCTCGCCACTTTCCTTCTCTTCGCTTTACTCTCCTCCAACGCACCCCCTTCAACCGCATCCCTCTTCTGCGCCTGGTTCAGCTTTACCAGATCCACCTTATCCGGATCTCTGCAGTTCTTCAACTTCTGGACCAGCTTCTTCACCTCGGCCTGGTGGATTGCTTCCCGTGCATCTTTCTCCGCCTGCGGGAGGGTATTGTAGACGTAGAGGCGATGCGATGAGATGAGGGTTGCGCAGTTGCGAAGAGTTGTGAGGAGTTTCGGGTAGGTGGGGTGTGATGGCGGGACTTTTAGGTTGAGGTAGAAGAGCGTGAGGGGTTCGTCGGCTAGGAGGTGGGCGGCGAGCCAGATCTGCGAGGGCGTGTAGAGAAAGTACGCGTCTGTGAGTACGGCGACATTCCGGAGTGTCTGTGTGGCGGTGCTGTAGGCCTGATGGATGCGTTCCTCGACCTTGTTCGCCGGCATCTTCATCGCTGGACCGTTTACTTTCATGGGTATCTGCAGCATCTGCGCCTGCACCTCCGCTGCCTTGAGGCCCTGGCTTGGGCCCTGGTACTTTCCGTGCAGGATCTCCAGCATCTCCATGTTTCCGGCCTTGACGCCGCGGAAAGGATGCCGGACATCGAGGTTATACCGCAGGCCTTGCATGATGACGTACTCGGGCGCGAGAATCGACTCGGTGGTGACATTGCGGCCCGCACCTTCTGCGAACGGCCCCACGTTGATGTGGCCGACGGTGCAGAGCTCGACCTTGGTGGCGAGGTACATGATGGTGCGAAGGATGATGTTGACGTGGTACGTCATGGGCGAGTTGTAGAGGTAAAAGCGGCGCATGTACTGGATGCATGTTGGCTAAAAATACAAGTTAGCATTTCGGCTTTTTCTTCTTTTTGCAATCTGGCGGAGGACGTACAACGACAGGCGAGGGAAAGTTGTTATGCGTGCCCAGCGCAATCGCGCGCTCGCAGAAGTCATTCACAATCTTCAGTTCCTCCTCGGCCGTGAGGCAGTTCACTTCAACAGCAGAAGTAACCACATTCGGCGTGCTCGCACCGCTGCAATTGTCGACGCCAGAGCTTATGCTGTCGCTGTCTGCTGCTTGCTGGGCGCGCTGGGCGCGTACGCGCGCGACATTTGCCTTGACGCGCTCGGTGGCGGACAGATTGGTCTTTTGGCGCTGCGCATGGAGCTGCTGGGCGGTGAAGGACCACTTCCGGAACTGCGTGGAGCTGCGGTAGAGGTCGTCCTCGGTGAGCTGCATGGTTGGCGTGATTGGATGCGAAAGCTGGGGTTGAGAGGTGGAGCTTGTACAAGAGAAGTGACGGTGCTGACAAGCGGCAGGTTTAGCCGAGCTGTCGTCTCCTTCATTGTGCTCAGCTCAGGACATCGCTCACTTCGACCTCAACCCGGCATCAACGTCGTCGTCCACTACTCGTGGAAGCACGCGAAGCATGTAGCCCCGCACACAATCATCCAATCACTTTGACGTGGTTCTTGGTATACGATGAAAGACCTCAATTATGCTCAACTTGCTCGCGATGAACACCTATATCATTGCTAACCCGCTGAAGATGCTACAAGAAGCTGTTCTTACTCCCTTTTCGCCGCTTTAAATTCTGCGTCCTGACTCCTCGCAACCTCTCCCCATCCTCCGCGACAAGTCCTACGCCAAGCTCAACTATAGCGATTGGCCCTCCGCCTTCCCAGCCTATGATGCCTCCGAGATAACGAGCCCGCCACTGTTCGAAATAAATCAACACCGCATCGGTTTTCTCGCCCATTTCGCTGCTCACGTTATTCTAGCTTCTGATGACGCTACCAGGGACCACAGTTGCGACATCTCACGAAGCATTCCTGTCCTGGAAGGAGCTTGTCTGTCGTTGCTGCGGCTAATGTCGATCGTCGGCTTGAAGACGGCTATCCATTCCGCGACCTTCGTCGGGATTCGATATGGTAGTCAGGTTCCCGCGCATGTTTGGTTGCGGGGCAAATGCAATCCAGTGACTCTTGGCAGAGAAGCTACTTTCCGTGCCTTCCTGTTCAGGCTACGCTATCTGCCAACCACCATCTCCGCTTGAGGAGATTCTACTCTAACTTGTACCGCGTCTGCTATGGCTCACAACCGGAATACCCTGCAGCTTACTGCACTCTAGAGCCCTAGCATGTGCTCCCCGTTCTCGAGCTCCAACATGGCCTCGGCATGCATGAAGTCTGGGATTCATACCGCTCCCAAGGCCCACCAAGAGCTGCCCAGAACAACACTGGGTACCATTGCCAGTATTGAGCTTCTGTTGCGTTGTGGGTACACTGCGCATGTGGGAAGAATTGACGGATTGAACTGAAGTTCTATTGTCTATGGTGGTGGGAGTTCTATATCTGCTGGGAACTCGGCCAACCGTGTCTCAGGTACAAACGCCTGGAAGGTTGTTGAGCACTGTAGATTGCAAACGCACCCGAGGCAGCAAACCTCCCGTAGGTAGCAAACAGACCTCGGGTCCATACACAGCTTGGGTCCATACATAGCTCGGGTACATACATAGTGGAGCACCATGAAACATTGCGGAACACTGCAGCAGACAACCGCTGCGGTAGTACAGGAGAGACCTCAAACCGTGACAGCTTCGATACGGGCCTTGGACGCTTATACTAAATTTCGGAGTACCTGCGATAGGAAGGAATCCTAGTAATGGTCATCTATGGCGTCCTGCACACGACACGATGGATTCAGCGTGGTAGCACGGGGCGGCAGATGATATATAAGATACAAGCTCCTGTTATCAGCTTTCGGTATCATCAACTGCCAACCGTCAATCTGCAGTCTTGTTCGCAACGATGAAGTGGGCTACGATCGCAACCGCCGTGCTGCCTTTGGTTTCGGCCCATAGCTTCACTCACGAGCAGTATGCTTCTGGAGAAGTTCTGGACTTGATGAATTCCATGCTGTGAAAGTCTAGATGCACCTAATGTGACGTTATTGTCGAGCCAAGGATTGCGGGATAATGGCAATGACGTGTAATGACGATTTCACGTAAACTAAACCCACCAACACCACCACACTTTTAACGCTCCATCCCTAATCCATAAATTTTTAGAATTGCGATTACTAGATCTTCTAATCTCTTCTTTCGACACTCAATTTCTTCATCCCAACCTCTGACACGGTCCTTGACGGCCACAGCCCTTAAAATGAGCGACAAAGGCCCCGTAACCGCCTACCCTGCAACCTCTATAACCTCCCAATCGCAATCCGGCGGGCCTGGACTCGACGCCAAAACCGAGCAAAAGGCAGAATGGTCGCGTCTCGAGTTCTGGGATGAGAACCAGAAACCCTACTTGAAGGAATACGAAGGCCGCGGCCTCTTGCAAGGCAAAGCCGCCTTGATCACTGGCGGAGATTCGGGAATCGGGAGAGCGGTGGCGATATTGTTTGCGAGAGAGGGCGCAGATGTGACTATTGTGTATCTTCCCGAGGAAGAGGAGGATGCGCAGTATGTGAAGAAGAAGGTGGAGGAGGCGGGTCGTAAGGCGCATTTGATTCAGGGCAATCTAAGGGAGAGGACCGAGTGTGAGAAGGCTGTTGAGGGGCATATGAAGGTTTTTGGGAAGCTGAATGTGCTTGTTAACAACGGTATGTGTGGCGACCCAGTTAGTATATTATGGGTGGATAAGGCTAATGCTGAGGGGCAGCTGCTATGCAGGAAATGTGCACGGATATCAAGGAGATTGACCTTGATATTACGGAGAAGACATTCCAAACTAATGTCATATCCATGTTTGCCATGTCGAAATATGCGCTCAAGCATATGAAGCGCGGTGACTGCATCGTTAACAGCGCTTCGGTTGCGTCGTATATGAGCAACCCCTCGCTTCTCGACTACGCATCGACAAAAGGTGCCATCGTGACCTTTACAAGAGGGCTGGCACAGCAGCAAGCACCGAACGGAATCAGAGTCAACGCCGTTGCTCCGGGTATCATGTGAGTAATCTTTGGCTTTACCTTTGACTTCTGCAGAGTGACTGTTGACTGTGTACTAGCTGGACGCCCCTACAGGCCGCAACCAAGAACGCCCCAGCCGAGTCTATGGACTCCCTCGGTGTTGGTGCGTGTCCTTTGAACAGGCCTGGTATGCCAGTTGAGATGGCTACGTTCTATGTTCACCTTGCTTCGCCGCTTGGCTCGTACTGTACTGGCGAGGTTCTCCACGGCTCTGGCGGCATCGAGATGCAGGGCTAGAGTGAGCGAAAATCCTCGCTGGTATTCCTACAATCTTTTTTGATACGGTCGAGTGGACCTATATGCCGAACCATCCTCAAGACGTCGTCTGTTCGTGGTGCGGTTTCCGAAACCGTATGTATAGGCAATGCAGGAATAAGATTGGTAGGCATTTATAATGCCGTGGATACGGATGGAACGTAAATTAGGTAGCTGTAATTTAGCTTCCTTCAAGCAACCGGGGGTTTCTTTTTATGAAACGGTGAACAAAGTAGGTCTTCAACCTCTTCAAGTTTAGTCTCCTACTAAGTTACCCCACTCGCCTTTCACACCTCGTTTTCGAGCCGTTCGCTTCCTCTCCCATCCGACCTGAAACCTATCATGTACCTACACAAACCCACAGTACAACGTCGTAGTTGTTCCCCGAGTGCCTCGATAGCTGCCAGATCTTCATTCCACCATGACCTCTTCTACCAATAACCCACTGCAAAGCAAATCCTTATTCTCAACGTATCTACACTACACAAAATATACTGAGGACAATAGAGGTCTAACCTCTTATATCTTAATACAAGCCTATACCTATATGTCTGATTCCTGCTGCAAACACCTTATATTCAAATCCTTCTCCTCCTACCTAGAAAGGCAAGGAAGGGTGCTTACATCTCTATCCACTAGGTGCTAGGACACAAGGATGTGGCAGGCAATAAGAGAGCAGACAGCCTGGCCAAGAGAGCAGCCAAGAAGAGGCCTTCCTCT
>ML976040.1:0-80133 GCA_010015635.1 Clathrospora elynae
GGTGCCAGCATTTCCATTCACTGGGTCCCAGGACACAAGGATGTGGCAGGCAATGAGAGAGCAGACAGCCTAGCCAAGAGAGGAGCCTTAAAGAGGCCATCCTCTAACACCACCAGCCTTGCCATGACTGGTATCAAGATCAAGAACCTAGCCACTAAGGAGTGGCAGCAGACTCTCAGCAACTACACACCCCCAGCCATCCACAAGAACCCTAACACCTATGCTGCCAAATACAAGTAGAAGATCCGCAAAAAGTTGAGTGTCCCCTTAGGAACCAGGAGGGAGATTTCTAGTGCCTTCTACCAGTTGAAGATTGGCCATGGATACAACAAAGCATACCTTTTCCGGATAGGCAAAGCAGACAGTCCTCTCTGTAGCTGTGGCGCCAAACAGACACCAGAACACCTCCTCCTTAGCTGCAAATAGCTAAAGGCAGACCGCAAAATCCTCCAGCATGACCTCAGCAATGCACACCTTACACTCCCATTGCTTCTCTACACCAAACAAGGCATTGCAGCAATGCTTGCCTTTATCAGCTGGACCAGGGTAGGCACACGCAAGTGGCACCTTAGTCAAACCACAGAGGACTAGGCCTAGCCAGTCCCTACTGTATATTTTTCTTTTATCCTTTGTTTTCCTTTCCTTTATTAGTTGCACTTAGGGTCATAACCCTCAACATTCCTTGTACTTTCAGAGATCACACCCTCTTGAGAACCACCACCTCTTTACTAGAGGGGCTACTGCCCCTCTTGTCCTCCCATAGTCTCAAACTCATATAGGACATTAAATGAATACATACATACATACATACATACATACATACATACATACATACATACATACATACATACATAAACAAAGCCAACACTCGAGTGTACGTGACGGGAAGTATGTGCAATGCGCACTGCAATACCAATGGATATATTTACATGGAAAAGGCCCAATCTAGTGCTTGGTTGCGCCAAAGACCGACTCAAGGCCCCTTTTGCTCGGATCATAACGACCTTCATCCAACCTTCATATCCTCCCTGAAGTAGTGCCCGGAAGATTTTGCAGCAAACCACCCCAACACTCCAACAAAACCCGGGTCTTATCCTCGTCCCGCTTCCATCTCCTCCTGCGCACCCGCCTGTAGGCATGAACGCGAATAGCACCACGTCAATCTAGTATGGGATGCCTTCGTATTCGCCGTATCCGAGGGCCAGATTCATGTTCTGCAAGCACTGTGTTGCCGCGCCCTTGAGCAGATTATCGATGGTAGCGTTGACGACAACTCGTTTGCCGGAGCTGTGAACGGCAAACCCTCCAATCTCGACGCCATGCTTGCCCGATATATTCTTAACCAGTGGTGACTCGCCGACAACTTTGACCAGCTTTTCACCTGCGTAACGGTCTTGATACAGGTTACGGACGTCTCGTGAGGTCATTGTCCGGTTGAGAGGTATCGAAATCGTGTGCTATCTCACATATGAATCAGCCACGAAAAGCACGCGAAGGGGGTGCTTGAATGCCCTTGGTAAGACTTACGTGAATACCCTGGAACCAGACAGCAACATGCGGGATGAAGGCCACCTCAGTGCCCAGTTGTCGCGAGATTTCCTTCTCGTGGACGTGATCTGTTAAGCTGTAGGGAATGAGGTTGTTCTCGAGATTCTTGACATCGTTCTTCGGGCTGGGCTTGGTGCCTGCCCCTGAGTAACCCGATACACCAAATACTGTTGGCTGGCCACCGATGAACTCAAGCAGAGGCGCGATACCGAGTTGAGCAGCGGTTGCGTAGCATCCGGGGTTTGCTATCCGCTTGGCGTCAGCGAGCTTTGCCCGGTCCACAGTCTCTGGAAGTCCGTAGATCCACGAATTATCAAATCGGTAATCGGCGCTCAAGTCAATGACTAGAGCATCGGACTTTTGGCTCTCGTTGATCGCATCCACAAACGGCTTGCAGACACCGTTGGGAAGGGCCATGACCCAGCAGTCAACCTCGCTTTTGTCAGCCATCCTCTTCACGTCCTCGGGTGACAGGTTCTCATAGATAATGTTTCGCTTGCTGTACCCTTCTAGCTTCTTGCCAGCAAGCTCACGCGACGACACGTGCCTGAGATCCATATTCGGGTGCTTGTTGAGCAACTCGATGAGGGCCTGTCCTGTATAGCCTCGAGCACCTATCAAAGCGACTTTGGCGGGATAGTCCCTGCTCTTGTGTTTGATGCCGTACGGCGGGTTAGGGTTGGTCGTCTTGATCGAGCGAGGTGCAGTCGTCGCGAAGCCCCGGGCCGATGTAGGTGCGACCCTGTTTTGCCTGAGGATAGTGGCACAGTCAGTAATCTGCAGTGGGGCGCGGAGTGTCTCGCGGAGCATGCAACCGCCGAACATACCTGACGGTGGGCCTCCCAGCCTTGCCAGCGATGGTCGAGTAGCCGCGGAATTGCTGCCCCTGCTTCAAGCTCGCAACAAAGTCGGCTGCCCGTCGAAACTGAGCATCCAGGCTATCCTTGAGTACGCCACGACCCTGTTTTTGGTAGTTTTCAAGCAGCAAGAATATCTCCGACGACTCGGCTGCCCCCCACCAGCAGAATATCTCCTTGTCGCGGCGAAGGAAGCCATCCGTCTTCTCCAGATGCCACTTGACGTAGTTCTGCTCCTGGTCGTCCACGATCCAGTATAACTTAGGGTACTTTTGTTTGATGCGTTGAAAGACGAGGTCGTTTAAATTGTTCAGGAACGCGTCCTTGGTCATGGTGAAGTTGGACAGCTGAGCGAACTCGCCCTCCGCGGTGGGTGGATAGACAACAGCAACAACGCCCATCATATCGTCGTGGAACACTTCGAATGGGCGGCTCTTCAGGTTCTGGACGTATCTGGAAACGGCGTCGCTGGCGTCCGCCCCGCGCTTCTTCCCGATGGCTGCTTGCAAGGCTTCGGTATCCAAGTCCTCGTAGTTGCTTGTCTCCTTCACACTGCCGCCATTTCGGATCAGGGTACCGCTTCCCGTGTGCGTGAATAGCTCCTTGCCGAGGTTCGACGGGTGTGTGATGGCCACACTCGACGTGCGAGGGAGGCCGTCGAGGAGCTTCTTCGCTTCTACAATCTTCAGCTTCGTGCCGTACTTAACCCACGCCTGGCTCATGTAGGTGTCGTACTCCCCCTCCAGGTTGATGTGAGGGATGAGCTTGGACTCGGCGTTGAACAGCCCGCCCTTCTCTGACAGGTAGATGACCTTGAGCGGCTGGAACTGGCGGGCCAGGGCGGCGGCGGCTACGTCGGCATTTACGTTGAGGATCTGGCCGTCCTCGGTCTCGGCCATGGAGCACAGAATGGGCAGCTCCTTATTCGCCAGCGCGTCCATGATCTGCCGCGGCTGGACGCTGGTGATGTTGCCGACGTACTTCCACTTCTCCTTGTCCAGATAGTCGGCCTGCAGCGCGCCGGCCGTGATGGGCCGCGCTGGCACGCCCCACTCCCTCTTCAGCGTCATGACTAGGTCCATGTTGGCCTCGAGGAACAGTCTGCGCGCGATGCCCAGCGTCTTCTTGTCCGTAACGCGGATGCCGTCAATGAAGTCGGGCTCGACGCCCGAGTCCAGCAGCAGCTGGTTCATCTGGGGGCCGGCGCCATGGACAATGATGGGGTACAGGCCGATTGCATGTAGCTGCTGCAGGGCGAAGCAGAGCTCCTCCAGGTGGTCGGTGAGGATGGCGCCGCCGACCTTAACGACGGCGAACTGGTGCGGAGAGACGGAGCGGAACTGACCGAGGTACTGGTCCACTTCCCTACGTGAACTCGAGCTGGCCAGCAGGTTGAGGAAGGCGGCGTAGATGGACGAGTTCCTGCCCGTGGTCGCCGACGCATACCGCCGGCTCGGGGGGCAACTGGCGACGAGGGCGCGGGGGAGGTTTCGTGGAGCATGCGAGGCTGCGTAGACGCGGCGGGACGAGCAGCGTGCGGCCACGCGGGCACCAGCTCGAATGCTCTGCATGGTGAATGTTGCTCCTGGGAGCCTCAGATTACCCCGGGGCCTGCCGACTTATAATAGCGCAAGCAATGGGTGCGGTAAATGGGCGGAGGTGGCAGCAGGGCAGCGCGATAAAACATGAATTCGCTCCGCCGTTATCGCAGCTCCCCAGACAGCAGGGTTTCGCGTGCCACTTCCGGGCCCAACGCCCAGCTCATTGGCCGTGCTTGCTGCAGTATAAAGTCTCTGATACCAACAGGCATGTGCAGATCGATTGAGCAGTCGCAGGGCACCTGAGCAGAATTTTCAGCTGCGATGCCTATTTCGCGTGCAGTTGCATGGCCGCTACCACTGAAGGCGCGTCATAGCTTTGCTCGCGAATGCTATACATGTCACGCACTCCGTATTCAGCATAACAACTATAATTCCACTATGGACAAGAAACAGCAAACCAACATGTAAACTCCATTGATCGTCTAACGGCCGTGGCTGGAACTAGCCTGTCGCGCTATTTGTCCGTCACTGCAGGCCGGCCGTCCGAATGCAAACAAAGACAAGAAAAGATCCGGCCCATCGCTCCCTGTTCGCCATAACAGTAATCCTGCAAGGTCCATGTCGTTGATCATAGTGCACTGTCCGCCTCCCGCACAAGTATTAATGGGTATGTTTCGTGGTATCGGGGATGTGGACGTGACGTGACGTTTAATGTTTTTGCGATGCAACAACTGTGCTGTGTTAGAGGTGAACAACCACGGCAGAAACTTCGAGACTTACCGCTGGGAACAATAATGACGATGAGCAGGATGATGATGCCGACAATCAGGCACATGCGCATCTTCATGTCCTTCCACCACATCTGCTTGCGCACGCGGTTGGCGCCCCGTCGGAAGCCTTGCGCGGATACGGCGAGGTTGTCCGTCTTGTCCTGCAGCGAGTCCAAGCGAGCTCCCCGCTCCGAGACCTTGTTGATGTTGTCTCGCATGATGCCAACGGTGCTGTCAATTTCCTGCGATGCGAGTCAGCAAATGAAGTTACACATGAGGTTGCATGAGGCCGTCGAGCTGCGCAACTCGCGGGACGAGACGTGGATTCGCATGAATGCGCAGAGCAGCAAAGGCGTTGAGGGAAGGCGTGCGATGCTGTGAGCGCTGTCGCATCGCCGACGCAAGCTCTCTGCGAGCCCAACCCCAGCCTCTCGACCGCAACTGCTCTGCACCCCTGCAAAGTCGCCAAAGCGCTCCTCTGTCGCGGAAAACGGAAATTACGACGTACTGCTTGTAGAGCTGCAGTCCTGTGGTTGCCATTCTGCCCCGCGCCCTGTTGGCCACCGGCACCGCCAGACGGGATATAGGGATCATACGGAGGCTCTTCGCGGGAAGACATGGCGAGAGTGATAAGGTAGTTTGTGCTGTGTAGTTTTTACTTGGTAGCGTAGCTGTTGGGTTCGAAGGGTGGCTGTTGGTTGGTATGCGGGTGGTGAAGGATGGAGGTGTGTGGTTGGGAAGAGTCCGAGAGTCCGGCGACCGGGCGCAATGTGTCAGCTTGCGTTTGAGGATTGAGGCTGATGTTTCCACGGCGCAAAACACGAGCTCGATATTGAATATGGACAATGTGCAGCGAGCAGGCGACAGAGTTAACAGCAGCGTAATTCTATTGACGGATGTGATTGCTATTCACACGCTCCTTTCAAGCCAGCCCTGGAGACCTGCCAATGTTGCCTGCGCCACCGCACGTGACAGCCCAGCCCCGGGCGTGGCGACGTTCAAACTTGCCAAGGTTCCACTTTGAAGGCGACGGCGCTGCAAACAGTCGACGACTGCCCTCCTAATGATAGAGACCTTCACACTACTTTTGTTGCATACATATTTTCTATGCATTGCTTGAAGGTATATACACAGGCTTTGCTGTCGTTATTGAGGGCAGCTGCGGCTGGCGTGGCAACCCTTGAAACACACGAACAAAGAGACGACCTACACTAGGCTAGTTGGCGCTCGTGGTCTTGGATAGTCGTCGTAATCGCCCAGCCGTTTCCCGCACGGTGTTTTTCCTCCAGCGCGACGAGTGCTTGAAGTGACAGTCGCTGGCTCTGAGACGGTAGACATTGATTGCTGAGACGGTAGACGTCGCGCAAAGCATACAAGCCGTCAATAATAGAACACAATCGTCTGCTCCAAGTGGCTGCTTGTTGTAACGCGTCCAGCAAGTGGGCCCATGCACTAGATCGGGCCCTTGTCTGCTCTTGACGACGCCTGGGCATCTTCCGCCGCTTCAGGAGTTCCCGCAACAACCACCTTCAGTATTGAGCTCCATTCACCGCCCCGGATCCTCTCGACACGCTCGCTGAACACAATCTAGCATATAATCGCAATACACAATTCACTCTCGACCTCCGCCTTCCTTCCGCATCCGCCCGGCGCGTTCCTTCCCGGTCCCTGTCGCTCGTTTCAGACTAAACGCCAACCCATTCGAGCCTTACTCCTTCTATTGTACATACATTCGCGAACGACTGTCACAGGAAAGAGCACTTAGATCCAGCATCCTATCCTATCCTATCCGCCTCCACCCCAGCGCTGCGCATACGACGTCATCAGGCCTGGCGCTTGATCTCGGCTGTACACCGCCATGAAGTTCACATCGGCCCTCGTGGCTCTAGGCGCCTCGAGTCTACTGCTGTCGGGAGCGGGCGCAATTGAGTTGGATATTACGTCGCCAGGTGGGACTGCTCTAAAGCGCATCTCGCACAGGCGCTAACAGACCCAGATTCGATCAAACAAGCCGCAAAGAGCATATCTACAGGCCTACGCCAATTCTACACCGGCGACCGTTTAGGCGATGTCCCCGGCAATCTTCCAGACCCCTACTTCTGGTGGGAGTGCGGTGCAATGTTCAATGCTTTTATCGACTACTGGTACTATACTGGAGACGACCAGTACAATACCATCACAACGCAAGCCTTGGAGCACCAGATCGGAGAATTCAATGCATTTATGCCTGATAACCAGACAAAGACGCTCGGAAACGACGACCAGGCTTTTTGGGGAATGGCTGCCATGACGGCCGCGGAGAACAAGCTGCCGGACCTTGGAAGCGGACAGCCGTCGTGGCTCTCCCTGGCCCAAGCAGTCTTCAACACGCAGCAAGCGCGCTGGGACACGCAAAAGTGTGGCGGAGGATTGAAGTGGCAGATCTTCACATTCAACAACGGATACAACTACAAGAACACCATCTCCAACGGATGTTTCTTCAACATTGCTGCACGCCTCTACAAGTACCTCGGCAACGACACATACGCCGACTGGGCTGAGAAGGCTTGGGAATGGGAGCTTTCTGTAGGACTGATGAGCCCAGACTTCCACTTCTTCGACGGAACCGATGACAACCAGAACTGTACTCAAGTCAACCACATCCAATGGACCTACAATGCCGGCGTGCACATGGCCGGTGCTGCTGCTATGTGGAACGTGGTACGTATAGCCAGGGAACATGAATCTGCATGCTTGGTTGCTAACCAGGTGACAGACCCAGAACGATCTATGGAGGACCAGACTTGAGGGCCTCATCAAGGGCGCTGGTGTCTTTTTCAAGGACAACGTAATGACCGAAGTTGCTTGTGAGAACAATGGCAAGTGCGACACCGATCAACGGTCCTTTAAGGCCTATCTTGCCCGCTGGATGGGATACACGGCTATTGTTGCACCCTTTACTCGCGCCGAAATCGACCCCCTACTCAAAGCTTCCGCTCAAGCTGCTGCAAAACAATGCAATGCCGGTGTCAACCAGACATCATGTGGGCTCCGCTGGATCGACAACGGTGTGAATGACGGCAGCGTTGGTGTCGGCGAGCAGATGGCTGCTATGGAGGTTGTGCAGGCTTTGCTTTACCCCACGGTCTCTGGTCCAGCCACCGAAAAGGCCGGTGGTATCTCTGCTAGCAATCCTAATGCTGGTGCTGATGCGCCCAACACGCCAATCGTTTTCAACACTGTCACCACGGGCGACAAGGCCGGCGCTAGTATCCTAACATTGATTGTGTTAGTTGGTATTCTCGTTGGTGCTTGGTGGATGGTGTCGTAGTCTCCTTTGTATATGGAGCCGTACGAGTCTTTATATCAGGCATTTTCGCTCTTCTTGTATCAAACCGGTACTATACGATATTCAGCTGCGGCATATATTTTCCTTTGACTATGTTGTTTCTCATATTCTGTTGGGCGTCTGCACACCAGTTCCATCTTCAGGCTCAGAGGAGCATTTGGGCGTTTGCATTGTGTATGCGCATCGGGTGATGTTGCTCGATATTATTTTCGTGTATCCGGAAAAAAAACTAAATATAATTGACAACTGTGCAGGTTTAATGCTGCTGTACTCCCGATGTCAGTTCATTATCTCGTATCTTCCGTTGACATGTGCCTCGGGTCCGCGCTTTCTGCGTTATGCAGTGTGTCTCTGACCTCTCACCTTGCCCCGTCTCTGCGCTTCAATCATATATTCGCAAGTCCACGCTTACTTCACATTCCAGCCTGGGTCTATTCATGTACTGATCAGTTTTTCCTCATGAGGTCTATAGAGCATCGAAAATTTCCTGGCAATGGCGTGGCCGGCCCAATATTTACGACTACAGGATCCCTCCATCACGTCCCTCCATCACGTCCAGATGTCGCTTCCTCGATCACTTTTGTGGTGCCCTATACAGAATCGACGATACGTGACAAGAATGGCTTTGGCAAGCTCTTGCGCTCAATGGAAGGACAGTGACAGTTCGGGTCTGCAGTCAGGTTTGCCATTGCACCCTGCGACGTATTTGCATCAACATTAGCCTTCCGACGCGACCGTTTTTCTGGTTCCATTGTTATCACTCGCACACCAGCTCTATCACTATGGCCACCAACGGAACAAACGGCGGTCAGCGAACAGCCAGCCCCGACTCCGTAAGGCTGCAAGAGTTCAATCAAGAACTGGAAATACGACATCGGATACTCGCTGAGTTCAATAAAGAATTGGAAATACGACATCAAATACTCGTTGGGTATCACTCTTGGCGCACCCAGTCCTCATCAACGAACCCTCCTCAACCGATCTTCATATCAGGCAATGGAAACTTGGAGATGGATACCTATCTAGCCTGGCATGTGTATGGGGAGAATCGTTCGACTGATCTTCTTGTCACTGTGAACAAAATATACGGCCTCAGCAACCCCGTTACAGGCTCCGGAGAAATCCCGAATCCTATCTCTGGGTCCGACGCATAGTATGTAGCATTCGACAGATTTTACAATTGCCGTAACACATACTTACGGATGTGCAGTACACCTCCGCCCCATCCTTGGGGCCTTCTAGCCCAGCATGCGGGAACGTCGTCAGAGTACTTCGTGAGCTTGATCGACGACGCTCTCGAGAAACACGACGCCCGCCGTGAGCACCCACCCGAGATCAACTCGAGCCTCATGCGCAACGATGATATGATGGTCATTCTGAACGCCCGTGGGACAGTTCTTCTCAACATGATGTTCAACAATACTCCGCAGCAGAAGAGCATCGTCAAACTGGCATCTTTGGCTTCCACTATGTGGAGGAGAAACACGGTCCCGATTACAGACCACTTTGTACCTAAAGGGCCTGAGGGTCGGACCTTCAAAGACGCACGAGAAGCGAACCACTCCGCTGTACGCATGATCTCACACATTCGCGAAGACATCCAGAAGCACATGAAGGAGGCCATTGAAGGATTCTCTGCGGTTTACAAGAAAACGCAAGAGGACTCCATCAACATCTTCAAGGAGCGTGTTGAGACATTCAAGACCATGCGCAACATGCGATCCATGAGCGAACCTCATGAACCAGAAGACAAGCGGCTTGACATTTCCTACCAATTTCACGAGAACAGGCGCAAGTTTGAAGATATACTGTTGTCGTCGGACCAAGCTATTACAAGCATGCTACGGAGCCTCCATCCTAGGGCTGACTGGGATTTCGTTCTTGGTTCGCATTACTTGGGCCCTCCTCTCGATGACGCAATAAAACAGGAGCCTGCGAGAGACGATCTCTACCGATGGTGGTTTGCTACACGGCGCAGTGGATACTGGTTTAATGTATGATCGCAATGGGATAATGTGTGTCGCTGGCGAGAAGGGATGTCAATGGTGACTGTATGGAGTAAAAGCATGTCATACTGGGACGGTTCCACAGCAGGATGAGTCATTGATTGCAAGCATTAGTAACATAGCTGTCTGTATTACAGCAACTTCTCAACATCATCACAACCTCAGTCTTTCAGAAGTTGTTCGCAACGTCTCCGAAAATCGACAGGATACAACAGCCTCTATGTATTTAGAGTAAGTTGCGATGAAGTGTGTAACTTGAGGGTTGAGGTTATCTTCAGAGTGTCGAGAGGTCCATCATTTTTTATAGTGGTTGGCGCCAACGCGTAGATTAAGAGCCTCAAAAAGGAGCAGATTGGCAATTCGGTTGATGTGCGAAGTACTGTCTTCACTTGCTCGCAACCCTATACCCCGAACAGGCAATGACAGTGAAACGCTAGTCTCGCTTATTTATCGATAGCAAACCCTGCAAAAAAGTCCGAACCCCACACAACTCTTCCTTTGCATCAAACTTACATCAACTGCAATTCAAAATGGCTGAACAAGCAACTGAAGAGGATATCCTCCTAGCCAAGCGCATCATCTCAGCTGCTAAGCGCCACGATGTCCCAGCATTGAACATTCTACTCAAAGAAGGCTCGGCAAACGTGCAGGACCCCACGGCAACAGTATCAACATCACCTCTCCATGCTGCGATCGCTGCGTGTGGGAAAGCTGAGGATGGGAAAGAGGCGGGTGACGATGCGGTTCGGACTGTGGAAACCTTGCTTCAAAATGGCGCTATATGGAACGATCTGAATAGGGAGGACGAGACACCGGGATGTATCGCACTTCGCTTGGGCCAGAAGCAGATTTACGACATGATGGTGGAAGCCGGCGTACGAGCTGAAATCTTTTTCGCCAGGATGGAGGCCCTGGGACTCGGCGGCGACAGTGTAGAAGAGGAGGAGGAGGAGATTCGCGAAGAACAGCCCGCAGCCAAGAAGCAGAAAGTTTCCGAAGAAGACGCAAAAGCCATCCAGGAAGTCATGGAAGAGCAAGTCCTCGACGACGTATCACGGGACAACCAAGCATACCTGAAGAGCCAGCTGCGGTACAAGCCCGGCATCTTGCTCGACGAGAGCGACAACGCCGTGATGATGGATTGGGAAACGCAAATCATGCAGCGCCACGCCGAGACTCTGATCCCAAAAGCTGGTCTCAGAACTATGAACGTTGGTCACGGGATGGGGATTGTGGACACGGCTATCCTGACACATGATCCTTCTGAACATCACATCGTCGAGGCGCATCCCCAGGTGCATCAACGACTGCGAGAGCAGGGCTGGTACGACAAGCCCAATGTTCACATCCACGAGGGAAGATGGCAAGATGTTCTGCCCAAGCTGGTGGAGCAGGGTGTTGTTCTTGACGCGATATACTACGACACTTTCGCCGAGGACTACAAGGCGCTCAAAGAGTTCTTTGCAGAGTATGTTGTTCGGTTGCTTGCGAAGGATGGCAAGTTTGGGTGGTATAACGGGCTTGGAGCGGACAGGCAGATCTGCTATGACATTTACACCAAGGCATGTATTGCTTGAACCTGAGTTGACATGGGGACGTGTACTGACTAGAGAACAGGTTGCGGAAATGGATCTCTACGAAGCGGGTTTCGACACCATTTGGGAGGACATCGCCGTGCCCTCAGGCCTGCATGGCAGTGATCAGTGGGCAGGCACTCGGAGGCCGTACTGGACTATTGACATCTACAGACTGCCCGTGAACACTTTCGTCAAGTAATCGACGCGTCACCAAGGTCGATTGGACTGGGGATGAGATGCGTACGGTACTTTTGAAACCGCAGAGGTTTGTTCTCGAAACAGGCGCATACTCGCAGGCAGACAACGATGACTGGAGATCGCATCGCAAACAAGGCAGCTATAGCAATTCTCATCGGCCACAACAACTGCCAGCGTTGGTTATTGTTCGGGGTGGGTGACAGCTGGCGTTACCCCACTACCCAGATAAGCTAGCGTGCACCTCGTGTCTATATATCCAAGTTTCCATAGCGAATACACACACAAATTTTTGCCCATTCTATTCCATACTTCATCAGCTATGATAGCATGTAGCAGGCAGACAATAGCTCAGTGATGCGCTCGGTACAATTTGACCCAATGGTTTGCCTCAGTTGAGATCGCGTCGCTTTCAGGATCTCTTGTGTGGCTTACAAGCACCCATGGTACCTGCCTGGGTATTCAACATTGGAATGTTCCTTCCAAGGGTTCAAATGTTGCCCACATGTGCAGGTGAGAACGAGGCAACGCATCACGTGAATTGGCGTTGTTCGAGATCTGCCCGCGGGCGTTCGAACGCGACGGTGTGCTTATTTTGCCTCTCGTACATTGACCGGTGTCATACCAAAAACGGAAGCCACGCTCAAAATATGTGCAAGCTCAAGGGCCCGCTGTCACAACTCCAGACTCCACACCCCAGGCACACTTTCCGAGGCTGGCCAACTTGATCGACGATACCAAGGTGGGGTCCTTCCGGTGCTAACGTCTTTGTCGCTGTTGCTTCTTTTGGCGGCGCCGGTGGCAAGCGCGTTCAACAGATCCGCAAACTTGCTGGCAGGGGCTCCACAGAGCAGCACAGATACTGCAGTGCTGGAGAGATGAAGAACTTGGTGCTGCCACAAAACTCGGAGCCTAGCGCAAATTTATTGCGGCTCGGGTAACATGGGACCGAAACCTGGGCAGAGAAGGAGCTAAGCTGCAGTGAGGCTAGTCAAGTGCGTTGAGATAAGTCCCGCCGCACGGACGCCCTATGATGCAGGTGCACTCGTCGACCGACATCGAATTGAGGTAGCTACGCCCGCGACCAAAACATTCCGAGTATTTCAGTCTTTTCCTCTGCTGCATCTCCTCTAACATCCAACATCCAACATCCTCTCGAGCAGATTCACCCGCACACGCTACGATATCCACTTGCCCTCCTATTCTTCTTGGTTGTCTGATTACCTGATTGTTTGTTCTACACCCGCACATATACAACTCGACACCGCCAATTGCGCCATCTGGCATACCTCACTCGTTCCTGATCAATAGCACATACTCCACGCCACATCGGCCCACATATTCACCATGGTTCTCATTGAGAATCAAGAGTACCTCTGCGAGGAGGAGCAGCGTCTCAAGCAGGACCGCGAGCGCACCGCCTACTGGAAGCGATGGGGGCCCTACGTTGCCGAGCGGCAGTGGGCAACCGGTCAGTCTTATCCTCGATTTCTCGTCATGTGTCTGCCGAGCTAACACATGCACAGTCCGCGAAGACTACTCGTGAGTACACTCGCTGTATGTGACACCACACATGGCTAACAAAGATCCGCAGCCATGATGGAGACGCTTGGAGCCGTATGTACCCTTGATCCGTGCCATTGGCTGCCACTGACTGCTCGCCAGACTTCACGCACGACATGGCACGCTCGCGCGCTTTCCGCTGGGGCGAGGACGGCATTGCTGGTGTGTCTGACTCCCACGGCTTCCAGAACATTGCCTTTGCTTTCTGGAACGAGAAGGAGTACGTGCACACCAGTGCAGCTGCCATGAGAAGACACTGACATCTTCTCAGTGACTTCCTGAAGGAGCGCTTGTTCGGGCTGTCCAACCCACAGGGCAACCACGGCGAGTCGCTCAAAGAGTGCCATTTCCACCTGGACAACACGCCCACGGTACGTCACGTGCGCTTCTCCTGGTGACCTCGCTCACTGTTGCGACAGCACTCGTATATGAAGTTCCTCTACAAGCTTCCCCAGCGCCAGTTTCCGTACGAAGACCTCATCGAGACGAACGCGAAGCGCACACGGCTTGACAAGGAGTACAACCTCGTTGACACCGGCATCTTCGACGACGACCGCTACTGGGATATCTTCATCGAGACAGCCAAGGAGGCGGACGACCCGGAGGAGCTTCTGTTCCGGGTCACGGCATACAACCGCGGGCCAGAGCCGGCCCCGCTGCACATCGTACCCCATGTTTGGTTCCGGAATACCTGGGCCTGGGGACGTGAAGACGCGAAGCTAAAGCCCTCAATCACCAAGGTCGGCCCCACCACCGCGCAATCGAAACACTACAAGCTCGGCGACCGCTTCTTCCAGCTTTCGCCGTCGCCAGGCACCGGCGAGAGCGGCGAGGACATCCAGCCGGAACTTCTCTTTACGGACAACGACACCAACTACGAGGCCTTGTGGAAGGTCAAGAACAAGACTCCGTATGTCAAGGACGGCATCCATCGCCGCATCGTGGACCAGGACAAGGACGCTGTCAACCCCGACAACACTGGCACCAAGTGCGCGGCCTGGTACGCTTTCGACGAAGGCGAGGGGGTCCCACCTGGCGAGTGCGCCGTAGTCCGCTTCAGGCTCTCACGGAGAGACGACGGCTTCCTCGACGAAGAGCTCTTCGATGACATCGTCGAGCAGCGCCGCGCTGAGGCAGACGACTTCTACTACCGGATCAGCCCCCTTCCCATTGCGGACGACTTGCGCAACATCCAGCGTCAAGCCTTTTCCGGAATGATGTGGTGCAAGCAATACTACCACTTCGTCTGGGACCAGTGGGCGAACGGCGACCCAGGAATGCCTCCTCCTCCACCCGGTCGCAAGGCCATACGGAACAAGGAATGGA
Organism: Clathrospora elynae; assembly: GCA_010015635.1. NCBI lineage: Eukaryota > Fungi > Ascomycota > Dothideomycetes > Pleosporales > Diademaceae > Clathrospora > Clathrospora elynae. Next base: position 14,712 of record ML976040.1, read on the forward strand.
AGCACATGTACCTGGACGACATCCTGTCCATGCCTGATTCCTGGGAATATCCCTTCTTCGCTGCATGGGACAGCGCCTTCCACTGCATCACCCTTGCCATGATCGATCCCGACTTTTCCAAAAAGCAGCTTGACCTCTTCACTCGCGAATGGTACATGCACCCTAACGGCCAGCTGCCGGCATACGAGTGGAACTTCGGTGACGTCAACCCCCCAGTCCACGCGTGGTCGCTGTTCAGGGTCTTCAAGATTGAGCGCAAAATGTACGGGCGTGAGGACTTCGACTGCCTTGAGCGTGTATTCCAGAAGCTGTTGTTGAATTTCACCTGGTGGGTGAACCGCAAGGACGCAGAAGGAAAGAACATATTCGAGGGCGGTTTCTTGGGTCTTGACAACATTGGCGTTTTCAATCGTTCCGATCCTCTACCGACCGGCGGTGTCCTCGAGCAGGCTGACAGCACTGGCTGGATGGGCTTTTACTGTCTCAACATGCTGAACATCTGCCTCGAGCTAGCCAAGCGCCGCCGCATCTACGAAGACATGGCCTCCAAATTTTTCGAGCACTTCCTCATGATCAGCGACGCCATGCAGTTCCGTAGCGATGGCGAGTCGAAACCGCTGTGGAATGAGGAAGACGGTTTCTACTACGACGCCATTTCTTGGGGCGGTCCTTGGAGCCATCAGATGCCCGTTCGATCTCTGGTCGGTCTCATTCCTCTCTACTCGACAATGACGCTGGAGCCGGAGGTCATCAACAGACTGCCCAGCTTCAAGAAGCGGGTGGAATGGTTTATTCGCAACCGGCCAGAGACCTCAAAGCGCAACATCCACACCCTATCGAAGCGTGGCCAAGGAAACCGCATGCTCTTGTCTCTTGTCAACGAGGACCGTCTCAAGCGGATCATGAAGAGAATGTTGGACGAAGACGAGTTTTTTGCTGACCACGGTATCCGATCGCTGTCGAAATACCACAAGGACCATCCCTACTCCATGGACGTCAATGGCCAGAAGTACGAAGTCGCCTATCTCCCTGGTGACTCTGACAGTGGTCTCTTTGGCGGCAACAGTAACTGGCGAGGTCCCATTTGGTTGGCGGTAAACTTCCTCCTTATTGAATCTTGTCAGAGATTTCATCTCTACTATGGCAATGACTTGAAGGTGGAGTGTCCTACGGGATCGGGCGACTTCATGCATCTCGGCCATGTTGCCGAGGAGATTCAGCATCGCCTTCAGCATCTGTTTGCTCGCGGAGATGACGGTAGAAGAGCCATCAACGACGGCAACCAGATGCTGGACTTTGACCCCCACTGGAAAGATTACATGTGGTACCACGAGTTCTTTGATGGCGACAGTGGACGCGGGTTGGGAGCGACGCATCAGTGCGGCTGGACCGGACTGATTGCGAAGATGATTCATGACACTGGGTAAGTTGCATGTGAAACGAGAGATGGCTTCGACTGACTGTGTGTAGCATGACTTGTCGTCTTCCACAAACGCCGCGCACACCATCGGGTGCTGCCGATCACTACTTTGACGATATCTTCACCACTACAGGCAAGCCCAAGAAGCGCCAGACCCTCCGCCGGTCCTCCACAAGCCGTAGCATTGGCTTCCGGAGTGACTGGGAGACGTCAACCAACGGCGACGAGGACGACATCTCAGGCCCGCTCAAGCGCAAGAACTCGGTTGGCGTTCTGGATGCTGAGGCTATGGAGCAGAAGAACGCAATGGAAGACCGCCTCAACCACTACGTCAGCGGCCAGCTCCAGCGCATCAAGACGGGCATGCAGGACTACGAGCCAGATGAGTTCGAGACCACAACGGATGGAGCATCTGACCGGAGGCCAACAAATGGCCGTCGCAATGACCGCGGTCGCGGTCGCGAACGCGGCGACTACTTTGAGCAGGATGAGTACTTCAGCAAGTGAGGGATGATAGGCAGTGCATTGACAGTATGGAGTTTATCATAGCGGCAAAAGTTGATGATTGGGCGAGCCCTGCATTCGTAGACCTAGATTAGACCTAAAACAAGACCACTGCCTTCTTCACGCAAGTCCTCAGTGGCGCTATCTACCGTGATGTACTGCAAGTGACTGCTCAATATCACTTACGACGGAAAATCGCAGGTGTATAATAAATGGGAAAAACGACTAAAAAACTAGCAAAGTATTATAGGCCTACATATTACCGTTTCTTATTTACCAATGTCCTACCCTTAAAGGTTTCTCTCGTACGTGCGAGGAGGCAGTACATGTAGTTATTTATGCAGCTATCACGTGTTAGCGCGGTCGTCGCTGTTGGTGGCTGCGGCGGCCATTGCGATTGTTGTTGTGGGGCCTAAACACTGTCGTCCGCTCTACCTAGCTCAACGTCACCGACATTACGCACGCCACACAGCACATTTATTGTCCCTCTCTCTGCCCAGGTGCCCCTCTATTCCCTGTGGTTCCTTATCCTCGACGGCTATATCGAGTCTTCGATCTCTAGGTTCGTGCATTCCACACACCCCGCCATTGCCCAGCTAAACATCGGAATGCGCACCAGGCGGCACAACGCAAGACGGACTTGATAAGAGGTCGCTATTCGCGCAGCCATGTCGGGCTTCATAACCACAATGTTCGTCTCCGCCTCTTCTTCTAATTTGCACGCTTCGTTCCCCGCGAAGCCCGAGCCCCTCCGGCCCATCTTCACCTTCGCCCAGAGTCAGAGCTGCATGAACCTGAGAATGGATATGGAGATGCTGGAGCATCAAAAACGGGGTATGGCGGGCGGTGTGTACGGGGAAAATATGCTGGAGCTTGCGAAGCCAAAGGGGACGTAGCAGAGTCCTGTAGAGGATTGATGCCTTGAGAATGCCGCAATTGGGCGTCGACTCGTTATTAGCAGCGCTTACATCTACACCCCGACCAAAATCTCAGCTCTCGACCGGTCGAGAGAATTCCACGCGCAAGACTACGAACTACTCGTACAAGCTCCTCCCCGGCGGCGCTACCTTCCCAACGCTCTCCGAATCGGATAACCATGCAGTTCTGGGCTCAGGCTCAACGAATCGTGACTCGGTAGATACCGGCAACATCATCAGTCCTGCGGCCAAGGCAGATGCGCAGATAGCACGCAACAAGGGCTATTTTGCGGGCACTAGCTTACTTTATTATTTCTTTAGTAACCCGCGAACTCGCGCACCCTTCAAGCCGCAGAAATCGAACCGGGGCACAAGCAGCTGGCAGCTCAAGCAGTATGCAGAGGCTACGCTCGGTAGCGGGAGCCTGAGGAAGGCGGTCAAGCTGCCTGAGGGCGAGGACAAGGATGAGTGGCTGGCCGTCAATGGTAGGAGATTGTCAAGCGTTATGAAGAGACTCCCTAATATGCATGGCAGTCGTCGACTTCTACAACCAGATCAATTTGCTCTACGGATCTATCACCGAGTTCTGCTCACCACAGAGCTGTCCAGAGATGAAAGCAACTGACGAGTACATAACCCACCCACCCATGGTCCTCACGCCCATCTAACCCGTCCCAGATTCGAGTACCTCTGGCAAGACTCTGAGAACTACAAGAAGCCCACCAAGATGCCCGCCCCCGAATACATCGAGCACCTCATGGCCTGGGTCCAATCCAACGTCGACAACGAAGCCATGTTCCCCTCGCGCATCGGCGTCCCCTTCCCCAAGACTTTCCCCGCCCTCATCCGCAACATGTTTAAGCGTCTGTACCGCGTCTACGCGCACATCTACTGCCACCACTACCCTGTCATCATAGAGCTGGGTCTGGAGCCCCATCTCAACACGAGCTTCAAGCATTATGTGCTGTTTATTGATGAGCACGGGCTTGCGAGCGGGAGCAAGGACTTCTGGGGACCGTTGGGAGATCTGGTCGAGAGTATGTTGAGGAGTGATTAGATGGGATGGAGGACACGAGGGGAAATGTGTGTGAAGGTTTCATGAGCTGATGGGTGAGGAAAAGGTGGGCACGTTCATCCACGAGGACATATTTTTGGTGGTGTTGAGGAGTATCTGGAATTCTGCATGTTTGGGGGATATCACGAGCATCTTGTTTTCAACGATGTACTAGTAGTAATGATGACTGGCAAAGCTTCCACCTTGATCCGTATGATACCAAGAACCCCTCATTTACAACACACGAAAACGGTGCAGTGTTGTCGTGTAAAATCTTAACTAATAGTTGGTCATGAGCGGTTGTTGGAAGAGTATGGGTAAGGATCGGCTTACTCTGTGTGCATGTCATAATAGAATTTACAATCAGGTTTGTTTTGTTGTCACGCGAATACGTCGAACCCACAATTGGTTCCCCGCTGCCAAAAAAATCATCAGCCCCACTCAACAACCATTACCGTACCGCTGTTTGACACATGTCGGCAACAGTGGTGCACTACTCTGGATTTTTATTCATGTATATATATAGTATAAATGGTGATACTTACATCAATTAATTAGCAAGCCTGGCTAGCGTATGTTTCTCTAGTCCCTTCCATTCTACATCATCTAACATTCTACAGTCAATCGGTAGAGCGTCAGACTCTTAATCTGAAGGCTACGGGTTCGACCCCCGTGTCGGGCTGATTAATCATTATTTTTACGCAGTTTTTTGTCTTTTTCCCTTTCGCATTCTTTTCAATTTTAGCAAGACGATTATTTAAAGGCTATGTGATATAGAATGAGAGCGAAATTAGACTTGTTGTATGTGTTTTTCTGCTGCGTGAAGGTCAAGTAACGTATCTCACGGGCAAGCTGCCATTTTTTGCCAAGCACTCACCTAAACCATACTATTTGCATGATTCCTCCACCCAGCAACGTGCAATCGTCTCAAAGAGGCCCAAATATAGCCTGAACCTCAGGATCCCCATCAAGACACAACTCTTATTATGTTGCAAAGATCTACAATGTTCCTTGTACACTCAGTAACCAACACACTAGAACCCTTTCTTGACACAATTGTGTACCCAACCCAATGAAGCTTCTTAAGTCAAAAGCAGAGGTGATTTTCCAGCATTTCCTAGACCTTGATGCATGAGGATTCCCATTCCAGCTTGCTGCTGTGATGGATATAGCTGGTTCTTTGCTGGCTGAGCATTACCAGGACCTAGTTGGTATGAACTGGCCAAACACCTTTGTCAAGAGCCAGCCAAAGCTCAAGGTCAAATCTAATCAAAAGTACAATTAGCACAGAGCTTAACGCAAGGATCCTAACATTATTGGGAACTAGTTCCAGCTGGTAGAGAATATAAAAGCCAAGTGCGGTATTCTGGATGAGGACACACACAACTTTGATGAAGTAGTTAAAAAGAAGCAAAAACAGTTATATTTAGTGTCAAAGACTGTCCTACACTATCCTCAGCTGTGGCGTTGCACCGTAGTTGTGATTTTGGTGAGGGCTTGGCAAAAAGTGGCCGCTTGCCCGTGAGGTACGTTATAGGAGTTATGTTGAGAATATGTGGGTTCAGTCCAGGTTGGTGGAAGGAAGGGCCGTGATACCTACTGTGTGAGGTAGGCACGGCTGACTGTAACGTCCTGATGCAAAAGTCTGCGTGGCCTCAGCAACAAGACAAGTTGATAGTCAATACAACACGTTGCAGCCACCCCACCTTGTCCCTCCTCCCACTCGGTTATCCATGGTAGTCATACTACTAGAGGGACCTTGTTCCAATAAGTTAGTAGTAATTACAACATAACAGTGTGTGTGATTATAGCTATTATCTAGGTCCCTTTTGCGCACTAGATTTCTAGTTTTCCCTCACTTCTTATTCTATGCCGTAAGGCATAGCTAGTACTGTGGTATAAAAGAGTATACGTACGGGACAGCGAGGGTTCTATCCACGAAGACACACCAAGACCAAAAACATAGCAAAAAGAAAGATTTTATAGCCTAATACGTGGACCAGTTTCAAGATCGGGCTGCTGTACAGAGGATAGATAACTCCCACAATACTCAACACTATATTCTCTACGTCAAACACCCTTAACGAACGCAAGGGGCTTGAGCTAGAGACCAGCGAATGGTTATTCTTGACACCCACCTAGTTCCAATGATGATATTCGTTGGATTACTTGCATCTTCTGCTCCGCTATACCTACTCTATGGCCCGGCATTGATGACATGGCGTATGCACACCATCACGCGCCTATCGGCTTTTGGGGGAATCCTCCTTACTGTACACAGATGCAGGTACTCCACATGCTGTCTGTCCGACGGGATTCAATCCTCGATATGTTAGCGCTGAGACAATTTTGCGTAAGACAGAACGCAGGTGATAGGTGAAGCATATCAGTGGTGTATAACAGTGTCGGTATCAGTGCGAGAATAGAGCTGAATGCTTGCCAACTCGCTCACTCACCCACATGTGCCTTCGACATGAATCGTTGCGGCGCAGTTCGGATGATCTGCTCGGATGTAAGGAAGTTGTTCGGCTAATATTGCACACATGCAGTTACGGCGCAGCTTGGAGACGCGCATTGAAGACAGGTCACCTGGCTTTGTTGGTATGCATCTTAGATTGTTACCTACCAGGGCTCATCGGTGAGTAAAAGGCATCAGGATAATCGGGTCACATGTAGAAATGTTGTGGCTGCAGCCTGCTAGACACGCTATCATTGTCATTGGTATCTTCGGCATAACTAACCAGGTGAGAAACGCGTTGTTTCAAAAAATTAAGGCCTGAATATTCATGAAAGCGGCCCAACATCCTCTCAGCGCAAGAGTCAGGACGAAGTGGAACGGGAGGTACGGTGCGCTGGGTAATTGACAAGAAACACGGGAGAGCGGGATTGTCAGCATCGATCTCTGCGGCCGGCAAGACGAGTATTCCTTGAGTGAGCGGCCCGAGATGGCAGAACTGGCCGAGATTTAGATGGGTGAGGATTGCGTTCACATGCAGATCTTTTAGCGAGTAAGCCCTGAACGCGACTGCTGAAATTGTGCTGCTACCTTCCATTACAAGACTCACACTTGTATTGTTACAAGGCAACGGATGGATTTGAGTGCCGCACTGACGTTGTACTGGTGGCTGATGACGACGACAGAATGATGGTGTGTGGACAGATCGAGGGTGTTGAGGGAAGGATACCGTAGCGAGGGAAGAACACCCGCAGTTGGGCTAACCGTAAATGGCTAAACCTACTGATGACATGGCGAAATCCTGCGAAAGGTCGTGTCACCAAGATGATGTAACATTATGAGCATGATTTTCCTGCATAGGGCTGCATGGTTTGGCATGTGTGCAGCTGTCAGTCTGTGTAACGCGATGTGATGGGCACTTTTTCGTGGTGATAGTTTCCCGATAGCCAGGATTGCTTCGTAGGTTTCTACGATGCTGCCACGAATACGAGCTCCTGACTCGTCACCCTCGGTAAATGCGACCTAGTGATTTGACGCACGTTCTCCATGCAAACCCTGGAAGTCGAATCCTCTTTCCATCCTAAGGGAAGAAATCCTTCGGCAGGGCCCAGGAATAAGAGAAAAACACATCTTCGCGAGGTCGCTATTTAACGTTTTCTGTTCCCTCTGATCGGAAACAGTTTACCTGCTCACATGTCCACATTGGTAGGTAATAACTACACCACGGATTCTCAACAACCGAGACTGACCTCGGGATCCATGATTCATGGGAGAGCGATAATCATTGCCCTTCCCCAACAGGGCACCTTATTCGGAAAGGATCGTGGGCCTATCCGACAGGCCTCGTTCCCGCCCGTGTGGTAACGGGAAGGATGTCCTGCAAGACCGGGAGGTAGCAAAAGAAAAGCAAAATACGCTGTGACTCGTGTTGCAACAACGTCTCGTCATCCGAGATTAGAGACTGAGCACGTCAAAGTAAGCGTAGGCTCGGCGCATCGTACGGAACCGTTGAATAAGTGGGATAACAAACACCCGGAAGCCCGAAGCCCCGATGAAGTCTGGGGAGAGGCTGAACAAAGTCTAATAAATGACTGCGTAATCTTAAAAGATGATGTCAAGGCATTCTGACACTGATACCAGCGTGGGTTGCGCAGTAGTTCGAACATCATGTAAACTTTTCTGGTAGCCTTTGAATTATTGCACTCAAAGCTCGCTGTTATATAAGACCGAGATGCAGCAAATCGGCCTACTAAGAAACTAGAGGTGGTTAGCAACATCTGAGGAAGTACCGGTTAGCTCCTTCCGAAGGTATAGCGCCTCGTGTTCTCAGGGTTTTACATGTGTTGTTGGTGCACCTGTCGCTTGCTGGCCGCCGGTCCAAAGAAGTTCACTTGCATTGCATGGTTGATCATGCAGGAGACAGATTTCTTCTTTGTTGCCCGCGCGGTGTGCCTTCAGTCATGTAAAGTTAGCTAGATTTATCGGAGTTCAAGTCGATCTCGGCCTGAACATTTCCGAGATCATTCTCGTCAAACGGGGGTCTACGATGGATCTGGATGTACGTCCGCTTGCAGGTCTAGAATCTCCAGGATATTGTTCTTGACTCAAGGCAGTAGCGTGAAAGATGCAGTTCAGACGCTGGTGTCCAAGGCGGGAGCCTCGGGGCGTCTTTAGTACAACAGCGTTGCAGCTGCCAGGAAGTGCCCTGTTATACGTGCTCTCGGGTCCTGAAAGTAGTGTAGTGTGCCTTGCAATTCATGGTCGCCGAGCTTGTGGAGATTTGAGAAGATGGACCCGCATTGCACCCCATGTGGTGAAACCATGCCCTGCAGTTGCGGGGACGCCACAGAACAGCAATAAAACCACATCATGTGAAGGCCGAGGTATAGAAAGTGCGTATACGTGTCGATGTCTGCAAGTCTTCGTCTTGAAGTCGTTGCATTGGCTACAAACGTGATCGGCGTGCTCTAGATCCTGCTCGTCTTGATTTGTTCTAATCCGTGCTATTTATACAAGTGATGAATGAAATTAAAGGTCGAACGATTAATGCTATAAGGAAAAATATCAGGAGCTCCCGGGCAAATGCTCGTTGAGGCAGAAAATCGTCGCGAGTTAAAAATAGTGAACATGCGAAGGCGTTCGAGACAGCGAAAAAGCTTTGCAAATGGACGATCGTTTGGCCATCGAAAAAAAAGCATGTTTCCGGTCCCGTGTGTCGTAAACCCAGTTTTCCGGCGCCTAAAACTCCAGAGAATTGGGGGGTTTTTGTATGTGTAGTCCTTACCGCAAAGGGCTCCCAAAATTGTCGTTATAGTTCGTGAGCGCTCTGCTCCCAAACTGTACTGGATCATGAAAATGACCCCTCGACTGTATTCCAGCAACTGGTGAACGTCGAACCGCAACTCCTGAATGGCTTGCACGCCGCAGGATAGCACCTGCGAGCGAGCATAATAGGGGCTAGATATCGCCTGTGACAAATGAGAACAGTGCCGAGTCACTGCATTTTTAAGCGTTCTGTGACCTTGTATCCACTTGCATTGTTAGCTCGTAGGTGTCAACCTGCAGTACATGCTTTCTAAGCGCCAGAGTAGAATTGCGGTAGACCATTGTGATTATACGCCATTGGCGGCGTTGCCTCCTCTTGCACCCGGTCCAGATGTCCCGGCTCCGCGTACCACTGCGCGCTCATCGATCGCCCAGATACTGGCATCGGCGGTCCATGGTTCGGTACTCCATCATATGAAGTCCACGTCGGCGGGTAATACGAGTGGTTTGGTACGATCGGCGCGGAAAGCGGAGCAGAGGTGGACCCTCCTCCTAACGTAGTCGCATGTATTGTTGACGTGTTCGTGTCTATCGTTGTCGGATACGGATACGGAGAGGTTCGTCTGGGATAATCATGCTGAATGCCGAGTCCTTGACCCGGGTATTGGTGGGAGATACCTTCAATGTTCCCGTAAGACATCGAGCGCGTTGGTGGTTGAAATGGCGGTTGCTGGCCCCAGTGACCGTCTTGGTGACCGTAAGACATCGTCGAGCTTGTACTCATTGCGGCTGGGGTATGACCACCTGATACATTTGATTCACTGCCGTATGTCGAGTTCGCCGTAGAGGGTGATTGTCGCCATGAAGGGCTCTCGCCCACGGTGGATGATGGCAGAAAACTGTTCGTTGGTAGCCATTGAGTTTCTATAGGGTGAGGATAAGGATAGGGCGGTTGCTGTACAGACACTGCGACTGTTAGCGCCTGATGTGCGCAGGTATTCCCTCTACTTACTTCCACTTGAGGCCGGCGCATTATGGGGTTCGTTTTCGGACACTCCCTGAAACCCATACCCCGAGGGTTGCCCAGTAGAAGTATGTCCCGAAAACGGCGTGCGGAATTCGCCCAATGTTTCGTCCGAGGTCGGTGGAGGATGATGTGGTGAAGTGGTTGTTGGCGTCCTCGGTTGTACTACACTGCTCGAACTCGAGGAGACAGCTTGAGACTGCGGCATGTCGGGATTGTGTTCCACCGGGTAAAAGTTGCAGTCTTTCTTCAAACGAATACAATTGGCACATCGACCTGAAGAGTCATCGGGGGCTAACAGACATCGTATTTTCCTTCGTCTGCAGTGTCCTTCAAATTGAAAGTTAGTGTGATCCGAACATCAGCCATGACATGAATGCGCTCACTTACCGCATGCGACCGAAGTTCGATGATACCCTAGCTTGTTACGTGGTTTGTTACTCGTCGGCGAGAGTTCGCCAGAAGTCACAAGTGCTAAATGGCGCATGTGTGGTGTTGAGGAGGACTTGCGAAGCTCTGGAGGAACCTTGCTTTTGGATGGGCGTCTCTTCTTACTCGAATGGTAATGGGATTGAGTAATAGGCTCCCGACCAGGCAAGGTAGCCTGAATGGACGCGAGACGTTCGGTGGGGCTTGGTGTAGAAGTAATATCGACGACATGGGAACCACCAGACCTAGAGTTACTGTCCGGAGGGTTAAAGGACATTGCGTTGTTGACGGGCTGCAAAAGCAACGAATGTTCTGATCGGGATGCCGTCTTCTTCGCACGGCGTTCCGTATCCACAGCCATGCGAGGCGCAATGGTTTTGCAAAAACCGAATATGAACGCACGAAAGCTGGTAGTGCATTAAAGGACCTGAGGATATGAGCATCAAATGTTTAAAATTCGGCAACGCACCCCCATGTACAGAAGTAGAGACAAAACTGAACAGCGTACGTACCTAAGATGTCAGGCAAGACGACTTCAAACGTTGGAGCCGGCACTACGAAATCTTGTCGGCGAACGGCAGCAGTTGGCGGAACAGTTGCAGATCAACCGTGCCATGGGATACTTCGTCTGATCAATGCTACGTAGGAGCACCGAGGGCAGGGGCCAACAGACAACGATAGTCCAGAACCAGTGAAGAGAACCAAGAAGTAGAAGCGACGGTGAAGCAGTCGTGCACTGACAGTGGCAGCTAGATCAGCCAGTCGTTGCCATGGCCGTACATTAGCGGGGGCGCATTGCAATCAGCAAAGTAACAGGCGCCAAAAGCAAAGAAGTAGGGTTTGAATATAGAAATTTAGAACGCGCTGTTTGGTTGAATGAGTGGATGATTAAAAGTGGCGAGGCATATCCACGCTACTACACGACGGGCCCTGTCGTGTTAGGGCGCCTTTTTGCACCAAAGGATTTCACAGGGTTCATCGATCCTCCTTCCTCACAGGCACAAGATCATCTTCTAGAGGCCAAGCCACCAGGTTGCTGTTGGTGGGCCGCTTGGACCAAGTGATGTGCAGGATGGATGGGTGTGAAGGCCAACCAGTCCGAGCGTCATCACTCGGTGGCTCGGATCCTTCGCACTCCTGAAGTTTGGGATGCTTTGCCTGTCATGTCTCGACGATGTGATGCGATGACAGCCAACGGTAGCCGCCTAGCGTCAGCGGCGCCGTGATCCACTCAAAGTACTGAAGCTTGGTTGTCGTCAAGCCACTGTATCGACGCCCGGTGATTGGTAAGAAAGATGGTGCTGTATATGTGGTCCCAAGATGTCGACATGTATGTAAGGGGCCCTACGGCAGCACGCTGCAGGAGAGAGAGCTAAGGGAGGTTAATTCAGGAATACTCTGTGCGTGGGAGCATCGCCGGGGAAGCGTGGTTGAGCCAGGGTGGCATTCAACAGTGTCTGGATCTAGGATGACGAGGATGGCGACGAGGGCGGCAGGGCCGAACTGCCTGTGCATTGTGTGAGAGCTAAAAAACGAGGCTTACACATTGGAGACTGGTGGGGCTTAGATGTACAAATGAGGGCCTTCGATACAAAGTCGGTTGCGTGACGTTCGCAGCAACGATAGCAGCGGCGAATATACTACAACAATCGCGGTCTTTGAAGAGGCCGCGAAGGGCGATGCCGGGATAAGGCCGATGCGAACTGCTCACGCCTTCAGGGTTCTGCGACAAGCTGGCTGCAAGAGCGCGTCCTTCTCCACACTGTTCATCTCGCTAGTCGGGCCCTGCAAAAGGCCTCGACTAATCTCCACCCGCGTCATCGTGACTGAGGTCAATCAGCGATGTTCCAAGTGCGTTGCACAAGACTTGTCAATGGTGTATGTCACTGCTAGGGTCTATTACAGTACGTGCTGGGCCGACCGGTCGTCGGTTAATGCGCTGAGGGGCCTGACCCAGCACTCTGGCTTCGGTGTCTTTGCATGGCTTGTACCACGACTGGTCTGGGCAGCACTCCAAACGCACGTGGTCCGTGGATGCTACGATCTGATACAAAATCTTCTCGGGCCTTTTTGTCGTCTCGAGCCGGAGTGTCATAGACGAGGCTCCCAGTTGCAACGCAGCTCATCGCATCACCATCGCGGCTCCTGCTCCCCGACGGCACTGCTGCGCGTCTCCCCTACCGGACCGCCGTGGCGGCTTTGCAGACATGGTTGATGACTCTTGAGGCGTCGCGCATTTGTTTTTCCCACCACCAGCCATCCACGCCACAAAGACAACGATCCCACGTTTCCTATATCCCTTCTTCCATGCGTCCGCCGTCTCCTCGTGTGCATCACGCACATGGCTGGTGCCGACAGCCTGTGTTAGTAGGCGCCATTTGGACCAGGTCGTCGGTAATCTGTCTCCGACTTCCAGTTGTGACTCGTGAGGCTCGAGCTTGCGTAGGCGCGCTTCTCTCGCGATCAGTGGCCATGCATTTTGGCTAAATAGCCGTGTATCTGAAACATAGCGGTCTTCATCCGATCGATCCGGCGGCGCCACGACTGCCTGGGGCTAGGGTGGATGTGGTGATCAATTGCTGGTGTTTGCGCCGCGATGCGGAAGACGAGACAAGCGAGAGGCGCTTTGTCCGCCCGTGAACGCTCGAGCAGGCACGTGCGAGGCTGCATCGCACCTTCCCCATCACCGGTCTTGGCTCGCTTACTTACCGTAGTCGCAGCTTCCCTCTTGGAACTTTGCGACATGCGCCTGCCCATTGCTGCAGCCCCCGCGACGCCGGCTCCGTATCGACATGCACTGATTGGGAGCGGTGGCATCGTCGCCAACGGCGCACTATTCGGGAGACACTAACATCTCGTTTCCAAAGCCTGCGATAGCGCCAACTTGAACCATTTCTCACCTGCTTCTTGCGATTTTTGGCAGTTGCTACCTCACGACAGGCTATCTCGTACGGTGCCATGCTGAAATCCCACGCTGGATGGATTGGCTATGTCACTCCTGCAGCTCCATGAGGTATCCTTACACATATCAGACCGGAGCTAATGTAACGCGGGTCGTTACATACCACCCAGCGTAACAGAGCTTCAAAACCACAAAAGATACTAAACAGGCAACGAATCCGTCCATGCATCCATCAAATTAGCCCGTGAGACTGAAGCATGATGCCCCATATGTTCATCATACGTGCCAGACTGCAGTACGTCTCTAATATATTAGTGTAGGTGTACGACCTCGGCTACGTTACATATCCTTCCGCTACGATGGCTGTTTCTGTCTTCGTCTTTCTAATCCCTACCTCAAGGCCATTAAATTGGTGTAATCATCAACATTAAACACGAAACCGAAACGGCATTGGTCTAGACCTGGCAGAGCACTTCGCTGCAAGCCCTGAGCACTGTCAGACGAAAGCTATCAGACCCGTGCTCCTATACCACAGGTTTTCACATACGACGGAAATATTCAAGGATTAAGATATATTAGATGCGCGGCTGTCATAGGTAGGCCTAGAGCGCTTCGCTGATTTTTTAACCCGTTATGCCTCTAGAAAGTTCCGTCGTAATTATGCGACAGATCGCAATACATCTTCTTCGTTCACCACTGCTGCGCTCCCCTCTCGCACTACCTTCATAACGCACCAAAGTGCAGCAAATCACCACAACATCGGAGGTACGCGCATGAAACATAGCAGGCGACGGCATCGCTTTGATTAACTTTCTATAGCGCTACAACCGATCGTATCGTGGCTTACTCCACAGCCGCTTGTCCTGTGTACGAAGTTTCGCCATCTCGACGGCGCCAGGCAGATTCGAGTCAGAGCACTAGTGCCCGAACGGTATCACGCCTAAGGCACACATGGTTCAAAACACGATTGCGCCATCTTTGTTTAACGTTTGGACAAGTCATTTACCTAGTGGTAGCCCTACCAGCAGCTCGGACTAATTACTTTTTAGCGCTTTACGTAGTGAGTGCGCTTGGTTGTCCACAACCAGGGCATCGTTTGCGGTTCGAAATGTCTTCTCACGCAACGAAGGGCCGATGAGCTTCTACAAGCCCCACATTCAGAATTTGCCTTCCATGGAACGCAGAGAGATTGGCGCTATCGAAAGCAAATATTCTAAAACTGAAACCTCGGCGTATATACCTTTAGAACCCGAGTCAATTGAAAGTTCACGATGAGGCTCTCCTCCACATCATCTATTGGGTAACATTTTCAACACGACATAAGGACAGTGGAAGAGGAAGAGAAAGGCTAAACCGGCGCTATGGATTATTACCCACCAGCCCCTTACCAACAGGCAAAGACACACCTAGGGCTTCCGATCCGAACCGACCTTCGGCAAATGTATTGCAGTCTGGCACGGACGAGGGAACACAGCCAGGTTCTACGTAGAGACGACGAGAGAAGCATCGTCCAGCGAGCGACGCATGATAGTCGTGTTATCTATCGAGATTTGGTGACTTGTAGCAGCGCCCTGTGGCCGGCATTTCTCATGTCCCACACGTGTCGCCCAAAGTCTCCTTTCTGTACTAACTCAAGAGCAAACGCAGTAATGCCGCCCATCTAACAACATGAAACTTATATTTTTCCAGTGCACAGTTCGCGCCAGCAAGAACACATGACTAAACCTACACAATGCGTAAATGAAAACCTCCCCTTAAAACCAACTGAGCGATCGTCCCATCGTAATTGCCACTACACCTCGCGCTTAGATCCAAACGCGGGGTTCCACAGTAAAACAGCCCTTACGCTAGAGTGGGAGTTATTCGGTAGCCAAACCACCGGACTTGTATGTATGTATTCATTTGATGTCCTTTATGAGTCTGACACTATGGGAGGACAAAATGGCAGTAGCCCCTCAGGTATAAAGGGAGTTGGTGTTCAAGAGGAAATAGTCTCTGGAAGTACAAGGGATGGTGAGGGTTATAACCCTACCGGACTTGTATTAGATTTGATGAAGATCTCGGCTGTTGTTGAAGTTAAATTTGGTGGATAATCAGCCGGTTGCTTGAGTGTTAAGACTAGTACATGGTACTAATGGGAAAAAGGAGAAGAAAAGGAAAGATGGGGACGTCCGCGGATCGGATCAGACCATGACATTTGCAGGTGTCAGGGGTGCATCTTCAGGAAGCAGCGAAAGAGTTATCGCCGACGGAACCTTGCGCACGGAACGGTCATGAGAAGAACAGAAAACAACAATAACAACAACAGTACACTCTTCGCCTAAGCTGCATCAGCTCTCTCAAACGCTCTCATTCTTAAATATACAGGCACATGACTAAAGTTCATCGACACACACAATCATTAACGGACCTCGACCATCTTTTCACAAAACACCGTATCGTTAACACACTATACCAACATGCTCTTCACACGAGGCAGTACCTGCTAGCCTCTCTCTCTGCCATCCTAGACAAAATAGCAATGAGTTACAGCACAACCCTTCACACCGTTCAAGGTTTCGGAAGCCATTACCAAACCTTGAGAGAAAACGAACATGAAGACTGGACATGCTTGTTTTCTTCTTAGGAAGAAGAAGAAGTCTTTAAAAAATAACTCGTTCTGCAAAGCGAAGAGAAACGTGTTACACGTATAGATGTTCTCAGTCGAGGGGACTCACCAAGATATTCATAGGAGATCGTTGGCAGATTGAGTAAAACACACTATACAACTAAGCGACGATGAGAACAAAATCAAAGATATGTAAAATCTAGTTAAACTGCTGGGCTCGCCCAGAGTGATGAGCGTACACGTTGATTATACATAAGAAAAAACACCTAATTATATATACACATAGAAGAAAATGCTCTCGTTGCTGCGCCCGTCTACTGCTCTGTCACATACGACGGAACATTGCAGGGGTACGAGTCGAGAAAATCAGCAAGAAAGTCAGCGAAGCGCTCCAGGCCTACCTATCGCAGCCGCGTATCTTACATCTCTTGATCCTTGACTGTTTCCGTTGTATGTGCTCCGAGGCAGTATATCCCAGTCGCATTTTTGCGCGCCATGATATTCGTGTTCCGAATCCTACAAAAGAAAACCATACAGTAGAATCCCAGGGTATCAATACTAAACACAAACCAACCGCGCACGACGGTCACCAAAAGGCCATCTCGAAGCTACGCTCACTACTCACTCGCCTAGAGTAGGTTTCCCCCCCTTGAGAAAAATCCTTTTGGTCCCGCCGACCTTGCCCAGGTCACCAAACTCCTTCTTCCCGCCTGCTCGGCTACCGGTTCGGCTCTCACTCCTGCTCTCTGTACGATCTTCGCGCTGGAAGGGCGTGTGATTCGCAGTGATGACGTTACTGCTGACCGTGCGTGCTTGCTTCATCATGCCTTCAATCCATTCGAGTTTTTCACCGCTGAGGTCTAGCTTCTTTGTCTTGGGACCTGCAAGCCCGACTTCATTGCCTTGCCAGGAACGCTGTGAAGAGTTTGTCGAAGACACATATGTCTCTTCGGCAATACCAGGTGTGGACGTGAAACTCGGCATACGCGGCGGAGCTTCCTCACCCACCATGCCCGGACCGGATGGCTTCACGGGTGTTGTAGTAGGGCTGGCCAGAGGATGACTACGCTTGCTCAATACACTCTCAGGTCTATTGGGCGAGTTATCCGTATTCTTGACTTCGAGACCCAGAATCTCGAATTTGCCATCACTGGCTGTCCTGCGACCATGGTGCTCGGCGTACTGGCGCAGGTACTCACCCAGATCAGACCATCCACCACCGACTCGCACCATGACACGCTCGCCGTTCTCTCCAACGCGGCGGATGAACAACTTGATGGGCTGCTCCTTGCCCGGTTGCGTAAGGTGATAGAGCTTGATGTCGTTGTCGACTCTTGTAGCCACTGCAGACTTACGTCCTGAGGCAGCATTACCGGAGTCGAAATCACTTTTCGCAGGCGAGAGTGTGAGCTCGGGTGACTTCAGGCCGCTCACTGAACGGGTGGCACGCAAAAAAGCCCTACTGCCTTTGGGCGCGAGCGTGCGTGACTTGACTTCAGGAGAATCCGGGCCAGGTCCCGAGGTGAGGCGGATGTAGGCGGGGATAGTAGTCAGAATGTCGGATATCTTTCGTTCCAGATCATCGGCGCTGCTGGCAGGCTTTTGACTGAAGCGCGTTGGTGGCCATGGCGGGTTTGCAACGGCATCAGTAGCAGTTTTGTTTGCCGGCCGACGCTTTGCCATTGCGGCGTTGAGTTCAGGACGGGGAGCTCTAACTCCGCGGTTGGTGACATTGCGCACTGACGGTGACTCCTCGATGACGCTCTGTGGACTTGACTCAAAGGACATCTCGGATGACATTGAGCCGACGCTGCCTCTTCGTGAGCGCGGCGTTTGCGGAGGTTCTAGCACTGCACTGTTTTCTCCATCGCTGGTGACAATGGATGGATTGTCAGAGAAGGTAAGGGGTCTGGGGCAATTCTGCAAAACGGCAGCCGAGTCATTCGCGTCCGCTTGGAGGTGTGTGAACGTCTCAAAAGATGGCTGGCTATCGGTCATGTGTTCCGGGCTACCGTCAAGTTCGTTGTGTACGATGGTGTCTTCTTCTTCGAACTCGGACTCGTCATCAAAGGGTGGCGCTTCGGACTCAAAGCTCGTCTTCTGCGGGGTTAGACTGGTGACAGGGCTTGAGCTTAGCTCTGCCGCATCCTTGGAGTCGGTTCTTGCATCAGTATTTTGTGACGAGATTTGAATCGTGGAAGGCGGAGAGTGGGTCGAAGGAGTGAAGGCTCCCGCGCTAGGGGTGGTGCTACGCGAGGTGTCTTTGCGACCAACTGCTGGAGTGAGGCTTGGCGATGTTATCCCAATCGTAGATTTCGCGGAGTCGATTCGAGAGTGTGTGCCGTTGTCATTGGCAGGCGTCGGTTGAGAAGCCTCCGCCCGCCTTTGGAGGCCGAGATCGATGAGCCGCCGCCTCGACTCGTGTGTCCAGCGTCCATAGTCGGCCTCGGCACTCTCAAACGTGTCAATCCAGGCGTCCGGCAAGCAGTCCGAGTGTCCCTCGAGCGTGTCCAGCATCATGTCCAGCCGCCTGCCCAGATGGGCGACTTTGGCCTGCAGCACACCGGATATGGTGTCCACCGCCTCCTTCCACTGCTCGAAGGCGCGGTCCGAGTCGTCGGCCGGCGGCTCGATGGCGTCCCAGCCCAGCCGCATGGCCGTCTGCGCCGTGTCGAGCTCACCCAGGTAGCGGGGAGCCTCGCGGAGGATGGCGACGCGGGCGGTCCAGGCGTTGAGGCGGTCCTTGAGCTGGGCGTGGTGTGGCAGGGCCGAGAGGAGCGTCTGGGTGATGAGGAAGGAGAAGTCGTCCATGACTGTGTAGTGCTGTCGACTGGCTTCGTAGCCCGCGGACGAGGGCCGTGACCTGCCCGCGGGGTGCATGTCCAGCACGTGCTCCTTCAGCTCCTCGACATCCAGCTGCAGCAGCTCGTCCTCGATGTCGTCCAGCCGCGCCTCGTGCTGCTCCACCTCGACCGACAGCAGCGAGCCCCAGTATTCGAGCGGCGGCAGGGCGTCGCCGAGGCCCGATTCGGCGACGTGCTCCCGAATGCGCAGCTCAATGCTCCGCCGCCGCTGCTCCCGGTATACTGCGCTCGGCTGCTCGAAGCTGCCCGTCCATCCCCACTGCCCGATCTCAGCGCACCAGCTCTGCAGGCGCTGCGCTGCCTTGGCCACGCGCGCGCCCAGATCGCGCTCGGCCGCCGTGAGCGTCTCGATGCAGGCGAAGATCTTGTACTCGTCCCGTGTGGTGTCGAACAGCAGCGGCTTCTGCGTGAATGCGCGGAGTGTGGTCTCGGGCGACAGGTCGCGGAGGCGACTCTCTTCAGAGCTGCCGTATGCGCGTCCTCTGCGGCCGCCGGGCGACATTGAACGAGATGGCGCTCGCCGCGGGGTCGCCAGCGGCGGTATAAGACGCATGGGCGAGGCGAAGGCGGACATGGTGGTGATAGCCGGCAGGAAGGAGCGACTGCGCGGCCCGGTGTTAGAAGGGCAGGCACAAACGAGGCTGTCTCAGATGGCAGAAGTCGCGGACGTCATGCTGGTTATTCTTGCTGCGAAAGTTTAATGGCTAGTATCATTTCTCTTCCAACGCTTGAGTCGCGTTTGCTGCCTGCAGCTTGAATGTTTATTTACGCCAACGATGGTCTTCGCGGAAGTCAATATATCGTGCATGTGCCCAATGCACTACCCGTAACGCTAACCCGATCCAGGTACTCCCCCCTCCCCCGCACCAGCCTCAACCGGGCATCGTGTGCTTCGTGCCGCAAACCAGAAGTTCATTACCAACCTCGTCTATTCAGTGCCTATGGGTGAGCGTCTTACGATATCTAAAAAATGGGCAGTGACGTCTGTGCGGGGAGCATTATCTGACGAACGACATGAAGCTCCGCTAGGGAAGCTCCTCCCCATCCCAGAAGCTACCCCATCCCATAAGCTACCCCGCCACCCATATCGTCATAGTTCACCGCCAAGTATATCAATCAATCTTCTGACATGCGTCTTTATCTCCAGGACCTTCCCGAGGACGTTAGCGAATTGTCTGTATACCTTGCGGTTATGCAATACCTCCCTACCGGCTACAGCTTCCCGCATGTTCCGATACGAACACCCGCAAGAGCAGGGAAACAGCAATAATAAACTGCCCTCGGTAGAAAGAACTATGCTGTGAGCGGACCAATTGACGATATCGTCACAAAGCTCTCCAAGGTACTTAAAGTATCATAAACCCGCTGTTCCTCGCATCCTTACTGCCCTTGGGAGGTGTGCATCTATTATTTCAATCAACATGAGAGCGACCCTCTTGCTTCTCGCCGCAATTGGCTCTGAAGCATGCCAGCGTGAACGTGCCTTCCTGCACCACCCTTACAGACATGTCAAGCGGCAGAGTAGTAACGCTACTTTCCCTCCGGTCTTGGATGCCAATGAGCAGGTATTGATGAACTCGTTTGACACTGTGTCGATATCCGAGTGGTCATACTACTACAGTAAGTCTTAAGAGTATTCAATTGGAATTACTACTAACATGTTGTGGCTCATGGCGCCCACCTTGCTGGAACAAACCAATCTATGGCTCAGTGGACCGCCGATAAATGGTCACAGTATGGCTTCACGTCAAGACTCGACGAATACCGTGAGCCTCTCTCCCTATTGAAAAAATCGAACGCAGCACGAAAGACTTCAGAGCTCAGTATCATTCAGCGTGGGCTCATACACTGATACCATCTAGATGTCTTCCTCAACTACCCCATCTCGAACTCGCTAGTTCTTTCCCACCCAAATAGCAGCACTTTTACCCCAACTCTCATGGAAGACGTACTTGAAGAGGACGAGACTACAAGCTACGCGAATCGCATCCCTACCTTCCACGGCTACTCTTTTACCGGCAACGCATCTGCTGAATACGTCTACGTTGGAAGAGGCCAACAGGTCGATTTCGAGCGTCTGATCGCGCTTGGTGTCGAGCTTGAAGGCAAGATCGCCCTGGCCAAGTATGGTGGACCATTCCGAGGCCTGAAGGTTAAGAATGCGCAAGATCATGGCATGATCGGTACTGTGATCTTCACAGACCCAGGTGATGATGGCAACATGACTGAAGCGAAAGGTGTCACTGCTTACCCTCATGGTCCGGCCCGAAATCCATCCACGGTGCAGCGAGGGAGTGTTCAGTTCTTGAGCACATACCCAGGTGATCCAACGACTCCCGGCTACGCCTCCAAGCCAGACTCCCCACGCGCAGACCGCAGCAACATCACTCCAAATATACCATCCCTACCCATCTCCTGGATCGAGGCACAGCCCATTCTACAGGCTCTCAATGGGTTTGGAACAAACGGTAGCGCGGTCAACCGAACTGGATGGGTAGGTGCTATTCCTGGCGTCGACTACAGCACTGGAGCCGGATCTGGCGCGACACTTTTCATGAGCAACGTCATGAACGACACATATGGCACTATCTGGGACGCCGTCGGCATAGTCAATGGTACGAATCCCGATGAAGTAGTCATCGTCGGAAACCACCGAGATGCCTGGATCGTTGGAGGAGCCGCTGATCCCAACTCTGGGTCTGCTGTGCTCATCGAGCTCTCAAAGGCATTTGGCGCACTTTCCAAGACGGGCTGGAAGCCCCTACGTACGATTGTCCTTTGTAGCTGGGACGCTGAAGAGTACGGTCTCGTCGGAAGGTAAAAGCGCTTACACCCAGCGTATACATTGTCTTGCTGACTCCCTTCTAGCACCGAATGGGTGGAAGAGTACATCCCCTGGCTCAAGAACGCCGCAGTCTCCTACCTCAACGTCGACGTCGCGGTCTCCGGCCCCATCCCCGACGTCTCAGCTTCGCCCGACCTCCACGCCATCTCCACCAGCCTCATGAAGAAAATCGTATATCCGTACCGCAACGCCACAGAACTCACCATGTACGACGTCTGGGCCCATGAAAGTGGAGAAATCGGCGTCCTCGGTAGTGGCAGCGACTACACCGCCTTCCTCCATCGCGGAATCGCCTCAATTGATATGGGAGCTGGCGGCGGTCCAGACGATCCGGTATACCATTACCACTCAAACTACGACTCCTACCATTGGATGGCTACATTTGGCGACCCGGGTTTCCACACGCATAAGGCGATAGGCCAGTACCTCACCCTGCTTCTCTACCACATGGTATCTGACGCCGTCGTGCCGCTTGAGCCAGCAGACTACGTCTCCGAACTTAACACGTACCTCGAAGCCCTGCAGTCCGATATCAGCGCCTCAAACTTTGCAATCGACCTCTCGAACCTCACAGCCGCAATTTCCACCTTTGAGACTTCTGCGCAGGAGTTTGTCGATCTCAGGACCGAAGCTGTTTCAACAAACGACACCGCTCTCATCACTGTGCAAAACCACAAAGCCCGCGACTTCTCCCGTGGCTTCACGTCCCAGGGTGGGCTACCTACTCGCGAATTCTATCAAAACACGCTCTTCGCTCCTGGACGGGACACTGGATATGCGCCTGTTACTTTCCCGGGTATCACGGAAAGTGTTACATTCGACAAGGATGCGGAGTTGGCGCAGGAGTGGGTAAAGAAAACGAGTGATGCTATCTTGGTTGCTGCTAGCATCTTAAAGAACTAGAGACGTTGGGTTAACGGTTGCCGAAGAGTTGAGGGATTGGCAATGTTACTCTATGAGAGGTTTGATAATGGGAAGGTGGAGCAGAGAGTTAGAGATGATGCCCTACATAATGAAGATGGTGAAGTCGCATGAGCACCGGTAGTGGTAACGAGTAATGATAATATATGTCAAGAAATCTTGCCTAATGCTTGCTTCACTTTATCCGTCAAAACCCATGCTACCGCAAACTATTTGTAAGATCATAAAAGAATTGGAGGCCACGAAACGGGGCAGGATATGAAACAGTCACGACCATGGACTACTCCTGTCAGGCGGCTATTATTCGAATACTCGCCAGCACATCAAAGGCAGATATCATACACTTGAGCCCACCTCCCACGACATGAAACTGCTTCCAATTACCCCTCAGCATCGGACCCCTTGGCAGTATCTTATCCACATCAACCACTCGCCTCTTCGCATCCTCGTATCCATCCCCCACTTCCTAGGTAGCACCAGGCACATCCCAAGTCTTCCCATACGGATCATGATGTGGATCCACCTCGCGATTGTACTCAGAGCTCAGCGCAAGATAACGCGCAACATTCTCACCATACACGCGGCTCACCCACGCATACGCCGCATCTGTACCCGCCGAAACCCCCGAGCTTGAGATGATGTTGCCGTCCTCGACCCAGCGCGCTGTCGGCACCCAGGTAACTTTCGGACCAGTGGACGTAGCCCAGGCCCAGCTGCGCTTGTTGGTTGTGGCTTTGCGGCCGTCGAGGATGCCGGCGCGGGCGAGGATGGTGGCGCCGGTGCAGACGGAGACGATGTGTTTGAGCTGTCGTGAAGCCGATGTGTTATTCCTGATGACTGGATTGAACAGGGGGGGTGAGATGGGCTGGAGCTATATACTTACCTTTGGATACACACTCCTCACAAATTCAATCTCCTCGGTCATATCATCGCGGGTTCCTCCTCCACCAGGAACGAAAAGGACCTCGATATCACCCCTGCCATACCCAAAATCCTCATCCCTGTACCCTTTGTGCGTCGTTAGATAGTCTGCAAAAGTGATGGTCGGCACGATTTTCTGGCCAAAGTCGCCGCTGTTGGACATGCGCATTGCGGTGGTTACTGGCTTCATGGTTTTGCTCAGGATAGAGAGATGGGTGACGGTGGAGTTGGCATAGAGCATGAAGAGCGAGTTTAGGACGTCCATGGGGCCGAAGACATCGAGGGCTTGGAAGTGGGGGAAGAGGAGGAGACCGAAGTGGGTGGGGAGCTTGGTGGTGTTGGTGAAGTCTGGTTGGCTGGGTGCTGCGAGGGCTGACGGGAGGGCCGCGAGGAGCAGGATGAGGGTTGAGGGCCGCATCTTGCAGAGTCGTAGATTAAGCATGGTTTTATGAGGTTTGTAGGAGAAGTAGAGAAGACAAAGGCAAGCGTGTAATTAAGTGGTTTTGCACCTACCTGCTGTCTCGTCTTAATGTGAAAGGGCAGATAGCTTATTATACTTGTGACGCTGGGAAACGGAGTAGACGTCTAATTTCGACGTTGAAGTGCTGACTACACTCTCCAGCATCGAAGGTAATCTATCTCGCATGCAACTGCAGGCGAAAACGTGCTCATCAGCCCTGTGTAGCATGTAACGGATGTCGGGAAGCGCGGTCAAGTGACGAGAAACAACCGCCGAGTGAGGTGGTAAACATGGGTAAACGCATCGTTGACATGCGCTTTACGACCGGGCGTAAATAGATGAGTTTGAGGGGTCGATAGTGGGAAAGAAATTAGCCAGGTTGCAGTCACGATACTCGGTGATTCCATGCGCTTCTTGTGATCAGACGCAGATGCTTGATCCCATCACTGATCGCCATGACCACTAGTTGAGCTGTCGGAGCTGGGTGAAAGCAGGTGCTGCGCCAAGCTGCGGGTTCCTGCGATCTGTGCGACGCTGGTACGGCATGACGTATGCGCGTGATACTGAAATCTTCACCACCAGCCTTTCATTCAGCTGCATCTGCTACACGTCTCTTCTCATGCATGCCGTTCCTTAGTGGATTCGCCTTGCCTCGACGAGGTCGCCCATAGCCCTACGCTCCGTTCGGCTTCTCCGCAATGTCCGCAAGACGGCCGCAGTTTAATGCGCGCAGGTCAACCTTGCACTACGAAACATTCCCTACCGCACCTCCTCGAACTCGCGGCCGACCGCCATCTTCCTCTCCCACTCGCCGAGATGGCGCCCGCTCCGAAGACGGCGAGAACCGCCACGAGTCGCCTCTGCCGACGCGTCAGCTCATTGTGCTGGCCATCATAGCTCTCGCCGAGCAAACAGCTCTCAACTCCATAAGCCCATATCTGCCAGAGATGACAAAGTCATTTCCCGAGGTCAAAGAGGGACAGACGGGGCTGTACGTGGGGCTCATCGCGTCGTCGTTCGCGTTGGCGCAGTTCACAACCAACTTCTTCTGGGGATGGCTGTCGGACAAGATCGGGAGGAAGCCAGTCATCATCACGGGCACGTTCTTAACCATGTGCTGCTTCTTGGCATTTGGCTTCTGCAAAGAACTGTGGCAGGCTATCTTGGTCCAGGCACTCATGGGCTTCGTCAACGGCAACTCGGGCGTTGTGTCGACGTGTTTGGGTGAGATTACGGATCGAAGCAACCAGTCGCGCGCCTTCACCTATCTCCCCGTCGTCTACGGCATTGGTGGCATCACAGGGCCCATTGTTGGTGGCCTCTTGGTTCTCTACAAAAACCCCTTCAACAAAACACAGCCGAATCCGTATCCGTACCTACTGCCGAACCTCTTCTCCGCCCTTGTCCTCGCCATCGATTTGATAGTCTGCATGCTCTTTCTGGAGGAGAGCTTGGAGGAAGCAAAGACACTGCCGCCCCTAGGTAAGAGAATAGGCAGTATGTTCTCATGGATGTGGCAGTTCACAAGCTCGACGCGACCAACTCTATTGGGCAAGCAAAATAACCTGTCACAACATGTAAACGGCATACATGGCATACATGCAAGCGAGGATGAGAACGTCGCGTCAGATGCTTCTGGAGAATCTGCCCCTACACTCTTTCCTCAAAGCAATGGCGAGGAGCTTACGCGCAAGGAAATCTTGAACCAGGATACTATCCTGCTTCTCGTGACATACTTCATATTCCAGCTCGCGAACATTTCGTACAAC
The DNA here is from genome assembly GCA_010015635.1 of Clathrospora elynae. Classification (NCBI taxonomy): domain Eukaryota; kingdom Fungi; phylum Ascomycota; class Dothideomycetes; order Pleosporales; family Diademaceae; genus Clathrospora; species Clathrospora elynae. The sequence goes on from ML976040.1 coordinate 40,571, forward strand.
TCGTTGTATCCCATTTTTGCGGAAGAGCAGCCTCCTACCGGGCGTGGTCTGAAGCCCGAGGCTGTCGGTCTGTCATTGTCCTTTGCGGGTGCTATTACCATCCTATTCCAAGTGGGCATTTTTGGAAGACTCCGAGCCAATCTAGGCAATAAGATGGCCTACCGAGTCAGCTTAGGACTGTTCGTCGCAGCATTTATACTCATGCCCTGGGTGAGCTACAAGAGTGCAGGCGCTGGCTGGTTGTGGTTCGAGCTTGGAGTAGTGTTGGTCATCAAAACGATCGCAGGTGTTGGCGGTCTGACTGCTGCACTCCTTATGGTAAGTCTTCGTATCTCGAAACTATCCCACATTTACAGCTGCTGATCATCCACAGATCACTAACTCGGCGCCCAACCATAACGTCCTTGGCACTCTCAACGGACTAGCCCAGACACTTTCTGCGGCCGGCCGCGCTGCTGGCCCGTTCGTCTCAGGCTCACTCTTCACAGCAGCAACGAAGATTCAGCCCAAGGGCGAAGTTCTTCCTTTTGGCATCTTCGCCGGTATCTCACTCATAGGGTTCTTTCTGAGCATGGGCATCCGCGGCGAAAGCCTAGAAGCTGAAGGATGGAGCGACGAGGAAGAGGATGAGGACGAAGAAGAGGAGATCGGCGATGATCAGGGCACAAATGAACGTACCGGTCTGATACGGAAGTAATCCGGGAGAATTGTACGCAGTGTGTAGAACGTTTACAGTGTAGTATATTCATGGCTTAGGCTAGCCTAAATTCTGACTTTGAACAACCAGCGCGGTGTTTATATTATGGTTCTAGAGATAGCCTATTCAGAGTAAGGCATCGAGAGAGCCTGGAAAGAGCTCGTTCAGATCAATGTTAACAATGTTCTAAAATCTGTTGTACTGCATCCGCTGCAATGAACATCGATCGTGCATGGGCGACGCTGAGGCCTTGGAGCCAAACGGTCCTTTCATCGGGCCAAATGTTACCGAGATCGAGATTGCAATGAAGATGACCCTAGAGCTTGGCGTAAGTGCTTAACACAACCGGCAAACAGCTCGGTGTAAACCTCGGTGCTGATGAGAGCTGTACCAGGTACACGGTAGTCCCTCCACGAATGGCACAAAGCAGCACTCAATAATCGGAGCTTAATTATGCTAATTGCGGGGCTGGGAACGTCCTTCCAGAAATTGTATATTTCAGGGGCGGAGCTGATGCCAAGATCGTTACGCTTTCCAAACTCGTGGGTAATGACTACGGTGTAATGACTCGGTATGTAGGAAGGGCGGAGCTGATGCCAAGATCGTTGCGCTTTCCAAACTTGTGGGTAATTACTACGGTGTAATGACTCCGTATGTAGGCACGCCGCACAACCCGCCTCATCGCTGGAAGGTGAGAGAGAATGAGTGCTGCTGCGACACCTTTGCTGATGCATTCAGGCTACCGACTTAATTCTGCATGTCTGTATTGGACATGCTTTGAGGCTGGCTGGCTGGTTGACACTACAATGCTGTGTTCCAAGCCATCTTCCCGCTCCTTTGCCTCTATCTACGCTTGCCCCGCTGGCGGCCCCGTAATCGAAGCTTGTTGGCCGAGCTGATTCTCGACCCGTCAGACCTGCCATGCCGTCTAATTCGACATCAGCACTGCCAAGTTTCGCGTTCTGCGTCAATTGGATGAGGAGGCTTGGGATCGGATCTCTGTGTTTGCCCAATCACCTCTTGCATCGTGCGCCATCAGCACTGTTGTTGCTCAGCTGAGGCAGTTACCCGCATACTTAGCTAAAAAAGCTTTCTTCAGCTTATTATCACTTCGGCTTTTAGTTGACGGGTGAGCACTGACACAACATCAGCCACGATGCAGTACGTGCTAGCGGGCGGCTCGGCATACCTAGTCTGCAGTGATGGCTAGGACGGAGCATGCTGTCGCGTGGAGATGGGTTCAGTTAAATTCCCGAATGGCCGACTGAGCTGAAGGTGTTGGTGTGTCTTGTTGGTTTTCGCCCTGTGGTTGTTCTCTTTTCTGTTTCCTCTATCCGGACCTGTTCGGTGAAGAGACAAGATGGGCTTTAGTTTCCACGGCCACAAGAGAGACGTCGACGCGGAGAAGCATCTACAGCGGTTGCACAAAACAACTCCACTCATCGAATCACCACTCGTCGGCGCCGATAATGAGAGTCTCGTCTTCTCCCAGCGACATGAAGCTAATAGCGTTGAGCTGTTCTTCGATTTGTTCTTCGTCGCCAATCTCGCAACCTTCACGGCCTACCACTCCATCACCGACGTTGATTACCTACTCGGATACATTGGGTTCTTCGGAATTTTGTGGTGTTGTTGGTTCCAAATTACGCTGCACGATGTTCGATTTGCGCGAGACTCTTTGTATGAGCGAGTGTGCAAGACTATCCAGTTTATTGTTTTTGTCGGGTTGGCTCTTGTTGGGAGTCAATTCAATCCTGCGAGCGAGAAGGGCAAGGGAAACAACACTGTAAGCATGGTATTGTATGCAATGTATACACTGTATTAATATGCTTCAGAACTTCCGAATTCTTTGCTACACTCTGGTAATCAGCAGAGGGTTACTCGCAATTCAGTACCTCATAGTATTGGTAAACAAGCCCTTCCACCAGGTCTCGCACAGCACTAACATATCTCAGTACTACACATGGAAAGCGCGCTACTCCAAACTCTATGTCCCCCTCATCCTCATGTTCGCTATCTACGCAGTCAGCATGGCCGCATTCGCAGGCATGACACCCGCCTTCCGCACCAAAGAAGACCATGCATACAGATTAGTCTACCTCGTCTGGTACGTTGTCATGGCACTGGAAGCCATCGGGGTGGTGACAATATCCTGCTTTTGGCGAATGCTTAGCTTTAAGAAGACGCATCTTATGGAGCGCATGAGTTTGCTCACGATTATCGTTATTGGGGAGGGCGCGATTGGTGTGACAAAGACGGTTAGTCGGATCATGGGGAAGCAGGGCCTCGAAGTTGAGGGTTGTTTTTTGATCATGTGCATCATCGTCATCCTGGTCCTTCTCTGGGCTCTGTAAGTATCCATGTAAGGAACTGGTCTGAAAATATATGCTAACTTTGTACTAGATACTTTGACAACTTTCCCCACGGCCATTACGGAACCATTCGCCAGCAGATCTGGTCCCTCCTCCACTTTCCCTTCCAGCTCTCCATCATCGGCTTAGTCGAAGGTTCCCAACAAATCGCGCTGGCCCGCTACGTCGTAAGAACCACTCAGAAAGTAACCGCAACTCTTGAACAGCACTGCCAAACCGAGCATCTCGACGGCCAGAAGCTCCAGGATAACCTCATGTACTTGCTCAACTACTTCCAGCTGGATACGAAACTAGAGACGTGGGACTTTTTTCAACGCGCACAGGAGGCTATCTGGAAAATTGGCAACGAGACGGGTATCTGCTCGCCGGAGAATGCTGCCAAATATACTCTAATCGACAACGAACAGAACAGTACCTGGCCATTGGATTTCCAGAACGTCGAATATCTCATCTCGAACGGCATGTACACGGGTCTTGGCATGAAACTCCCCGTTGATGAGCTCGAGTTGTACAGTCCGCTCGAAGTTGCACTGAAGGGCTGGAGACTCGTGTACATGTATTACTGGGGCTCGTTTTGCCTGCTTCTTATGTGCTTGATCGGCTTCCTCTTCTTGATCCGGCGACACAAGACCGACCTTTTCGACTACACTTCGATCCTCTCTCGCGGTCTCTTTCTGTGCGTTGGAGCTGCGATGTTGGCGCTCATGGCCAACAACGACAAATTGTACGCTGCGATTCAGTCCCCGGCTCTCCTACCCATCTGTGTTGTCCTTCTCTTCCTCATCCTGGTCGTCGATAAACTGAGTTCACTCTGGTGTAATTCTCAACTCAAGAAGAGCGGGAAGCCTTACGCGCTGGAGGTTGAGGAGCACGAGCATGGCCATGGCCATGGTCATAGCCCTCATGGCTCAGTTCATGAGACTGGAGCATTATACGGACACGCACCCCATGATCCCATCACTGGTCTAGAAGACATGCGCAAGGCGGCTAGGTGGAGCGCTCATCCAGATACAATGCCGCTCACGGCTATAAGCACCGAGTACAACAACTCACCGCACCAAAGCTATGCTATGGAGCCCCTGGTGAGTCCGCCGTTTACGAGTCCGGACCCGGTTCAGCCACAGAGTTTCCTTGGGCATCCGCCAGCGGGGTACGCGCCGGTGAGCACGGGGCGGAAACTTGGAGCATAGAAGCCAATTTTTTTTTCTTCAATTTTTCGCATTGCAAGTCTATTAGCGAGGCGTTTTAAGCGAGCATTTTAGACTATTTGAAGATCAACAATGAAACAAAGGCGAGGAATGATGTTGTCGTGGCGCTCCACATACGTATTGAGAGTACAAAGAATCTTAACGTGTTGATGTTGATGTTGATGTGTGTGATTTTACGTGCAGCTCTGAGTCCTAGACTATATGGCACGGCTCCATCGCACTTCATCAGCAAGTCGACAAACGCCACCAGATTAGATACATGTGCTTCCTCAAGGAAGTTTGGCCCGACATCATGGCATTTGCCACCAAGTAGTCCTCCTGTGCAGTATGTCGCCACAGTCAGCAGACCAGCACTAGCCTAAGGAAAAAGTAAAAAACCCGTCGCTGGTGTCTTAATCCTCTCTGCATAGACACCCGGGGGAGCCGCAATTCTGTCGGTGCACTTCCTCAGAGCCATACCATAGGTATGAACTAGGAATATGTTCCTAGGAAGTTGCCCTTGACGTCTACAGCATCGCAGATGCTGTGTCTTGTCCTCCCGAGGGACAGTGTATGCTCTCCAGTATCCTTCCTCCACCTAGCCGTTACCCTAACGCGATCGCGGCGGCGAAAATTCTCCTTTGTAAGGTGGCAAGGGCCCCAGTCTCGCAGACCTCCAAAAAGGGCCGGTGTACGTTGCCAAAGCGTGCGCGGTATTGTCGGTCGATCGATCGTGTCGGGGGTACGTCTCTGCGTTGGCCAGGACCGGAGTCCTGTTTCCAGCCGGCACCGCGAGGAGGTGCAGAGTCCGATTTCGCCCGCCAATCTTGACGTTTTCATTGAACCTGTGTACAACCTCATGTGGATATATACGGCATGACGTCTGTACGACACGTGGTATCACTAGGTGCTGCACCACTTCGTGCGGCTGTCTACCAACGGGTCAAGGTACTTTGATTACCTTCACGCTACTTTCGATACTTGAAAGTACCTCTACAATAATTTGAAGTTATTCAGGTTTCACATTGCTTCTTAGCTCAGCTATCGCGCATGAATTATAGTTCGTACGTAAGACTCCGCACACGATATGAGGTTCACGTTGTACGTAGCAGACGTGCACAGCTGTAAATAGGTTGCGTGAATAAATTTCTGCAACCATAGTCACACACCAAGTATGACTGCAATATGCCATGACTCTCCCTCCCATTGCCCGTGCTCTTCTCTAACTAAGCGAGAACAAGCCTTGCCAGGGAGACAATGGAAGCCCCTTCTTTCGGCATGGTACGTCAGAGTAAGCCTCTTCATAAAGTGGCGCTTCCAAAGTACTCTTACATCTTTCGCCGCATATACCTTTGTGGCCAGCCTGATGAGTATATTGCGGTCAGCCAGTTCCTCGACCACAGGCACATCATACACAATCTAGTATCGCTAGCAGATTACAACCAATGGGCAAGCGATTGTAAGTGCAGGCTGGTATATTCTCTGGAACGGTGCCAATAGTGCGCATTTGAATATCGCGACAAGCTTCAGGGGCCAAAAAAGCGAAGCGGAATTGCAACGCCAGCGAAGCTACGGTCGATGTCTGCGTATCAAGGGGAGACGATTCGGGTGGACCGAGGAGCTCTGAGGGAGGCTAGAAACAGATTTGAGGCTGCGCTGTAGCTGTTGAACTTTAACGATGATTCTGGGGAAGAGGTGCATGAAGAGGGCGTTGAATCACACAGTAGTAGGGCCTATGGGGAAGGGCAAAGGCGATTGTCGGAAGGAGAAAGCCAAGAGAGCTGTCTTCCTCCACGTGGTGACAGTCCACAACCTAGCAACCACTCGATGGAAGAGCATCACCGGAAGGACAGCACAATGAAGGTTTCCAAGATCGTCAAAATCTCAATTGACGAAGACGCGCGGACGCATATGCAAGTGGAAGAGCGGCAAAAGCCCGGCGTCGTTATGCATCCTGAGACTCTGAATCTACCAACGGCGAACACGGTCAGTTAGCAAGGACAGCTGGATTGACTTGCATTCTTGAGCCTTGTCCGCGACAACGGATTGAGCTTCGACGAAACTGCTAGCCATGTAACGCGATACACAGCCGACGAGAGCGTACCTGATTCCAGCGAGGTAGCCAACTCTAGGCTTCGGCAAGACTCACCCACGCTAGTTCTACCGCTTGTGCGCGGCAGGGGGCACCAGCTATCTCCAGTTGTTTTCGAATCTGCTAGATTTTAGTGGAACAGAAAGCATGTTTTACGAAGAAAAACCTCCCTGATCCCACACTGAACGTCTACAGTGGCTCCGGAAGTCATGGCAGCGAGACAAGCATCATATTAGGGCAAGAGAGGTTGAGCGGCGACACCATCCACCACCATGGTTCCCTGGACACACGAGGACAACACACGAGGACAACACACGAGGACAACGCGAAGAAGACGAAGACGAAAACGATGCCAAATTAACGGTCACCATGTCGCAGGCTCTCGATGAAATAGCTGAGCTTGAAGTTGAGATCTGCGGTACTGGGCTGGACGTAGGCCGATCCTGGTTTTCATCAGATTTGTCCAGCGCATCGACCAAATCCGTTGGTAATGGCGATGCCGTGGCCAAGACGAGAGCGAAAGCATGGTGGAAGCCGAAGCGAAAACATAACGCTCCCAGGAAACATCAAGACGCCCGAGCCTTCTAGTCTTAAAAGATAGTGGCGCAAAACTCGGGAGGCGGAGGAGCAGAAACGCGCCAAAGGCATTCGACGAGAAGGAGTTAACGGGGAGTTGAGCGGAAGTTGCTGTTGAAGCTCTCTGTTGCCGAAACTACAAACTCACAGACTCCTGATGCCGATCCTATGCCTGCAAACCAAAAGATTCACTGTCCTGCCGAGGAAGCCGAAAACGGAGTTGTTAATTTGACGATGCCAGAGCTCGCTACTTCGGGTCATATTCTAAGCGCAATGCGGACTTTTGACAACTATCTCGATCCCGATGATGGTAGAAGAATGTCACGGGAGAACCAACGAACTGGTTTCGATACCACGCAGAGAAAACGTTGGAGCAGTAATAGTCAACCCGCGCAAGTCAGTCCACGGGATGTCAATGAAACCAATCGGCCAGTCAACCAAAGGTCAGAAATGGCGTCCAATGACGTCCCCGCCTGAGCTCCAAGAAGAAGGGACATTCGAAGGGTGATCCAGGACTGTGTAGGCGAAATGGAAAAAACATGTTAGGCTTATAATGATCAATATGCTCTTCTGTTGAACGTCTGTCTGTGTTATAGATTGGTCGTGCATCGCGTCATCCTCCGGACTTATTGTGCCATTCTCCGAGCCGAGGTCGACCGCATTTAAGTTCGTTGCGAACCGCAGCTATGGGTAAGGCGCCAAGTCGACAGTGTACTGCTGCATGCGTGTCTGAATCGAGGTAGGGGGGACGCGAAGAGATGACTGCTCTGTGGAAGAGCTCGGCGATATCGGAGATCCGCGCTCGGACTTGGATTTTATCTGATGGCAAACGTAAGCTTCACAATACCGAGCAAGCTGGCAAAACACTCATCCACGAACGCTAGACAGTATTTTCTAATTGATACGTGGTAATTTTCCAGGCAACTGCATCACGAGGCGCTTCTACTACAAACACCGCCATGTCCGCGGTCGCAGCTTCCATCTATAAAAGTCTCATTGATGCCCACTAATCCATCTTTCGATTGAGCACAGCACATCAAGCTTCAAATCTCAATAGCATCATAGCTAGTACAACTTCTCAAAATCACCTCTATAGATCTCACCATGTCTGGGCAATCTCACGAGAAAGATGACCGGTGGACAGCTGTCGATCGTTACAGCTTCCCCCACCTACACCCATCCTCTCCCACTACCAGTCCGTCTCCCTCCATCCTCGAGCACGCCCTCGCAGCCTCTGAAGAAGCCGGCCTCCCCGACATCGCCGTCTCGCCCTCACAGGGAAAATACCTCCAGCTGACCGCCCGTCTCGCTCGCGCAAAGAACATCCTCGAAGTAGGCACACTGGGCGGCTACAGCACCATCTGGCTCGCAACCTCGACGCCAAATGTGAAAGTCACAAGTGTGGAAGTGGATGCGCATCACGCCGAAGTTGCTCGAGCGAACATCAAAAACGCGGGGCTGGAGGACAGAGTGGAGGTGCGTGTCGGACCCGGCATCGAGGTGCTCCCGAGGCTGGTGACGGAGATTGAGGAGGGGAGTAGACAGAGGTTCCAATTCGTCTTCATCGACGCGGACAAGGAAAATAACTGGAACTATGTGGATATTGCGATTGGCATGTGTGAGCCGGGTGCGTGTATCATCGTTGACAACGTTGTGCAGAAGGGGCGGTTGGCGAAGGAGAGCGATGATCCGCGGATTGCAGGCGCGAGACGCGTGGTGGAGAATATTGGGAAGGAGGATAGGCTCGATGGGATTGTGGTGCAGACTGTTGGTGAGAAGTCTTATGACGGGTTTCTTTTGGTGATTGTGAAATAGTGAGGTCACTATGGTGGCTGTCTACTATAATTCAAACCTATCCATAATGACACCCCGAAGTCTGCCAGCCCGTCGGTCTTCACTTATAAATGAAATGGACCTACAAAACCATGGTATTTTTATACGACCTCTGAACACTCTCGAGGAAGGCACTACACAACAATGGCCGGCCCAATACCAAAGTAATCCCTCCCCCTATCATGTACCCAGATCCCATGCCCAGTCAATATACTGACATGACCCTCCAAACCAGCCCCAACAGCAAAGACTGTCCACACAAAGCCAACCACCCGCCAGAAGGCCGAGTCCTTGAGCCCTAAACTTTTGCCAAAGTCAATCACATGGTCCTCGACCATGATGACGACCGCCTGACCCATGAGCCATTGGAACGCACCGTCGTCGTTGAACGAGCGGTGGACGAGCATAGATGCTCCACCGTGCACAATAGCCGAGACGCCGAAGCCGACGAAGAGTTGGACGTACTTGGATGCGAAGGAGCCTCTGCGGAGACGCAGGACGTCGCGGGTGAGGTAGATTCCAGTAATGGAGCACATGCGGCGACATTGTTGGTGCCATACCACGCTGTTGATCATCAGTATTAGTAGCATACAAGAGAAGGGAAAATGTGACTTACGACCACGCCTGCCTCATGCTCCACAGCCCCCTCAAATCCCCAAACGCACTCGGACAATCCCTTGGATTGGCAAGCCCGGTGGCTACGCTCACGACGCCGTACGCTGCGTTCGCCATCTCCAGAGTAACATATGTGAGCACGATTTGCACCCACGCGTACCAAAAGCGATACCAGAACGACTGGCCCGCGAGACCAAGAGCGGGTTTCAGATGCTTGATATCCATCCAGGACCCGTGGGGAGACGCTGCGGTGTACGCATACATGGCATCTCTAATGAAGTAGAAGAAGACTGCTCGTAGAGATTTGCGGACAATGAAATATCTGTGTTAGTTAGAGACTAGACGATGGCATGGAGGAATAGCTGGGTAGTATGGTGAGGACTTACATCCGCGGATAATCAGATGGAACCTCCATGACTACATTCTTGACCTGATTACTCCACCCCACATATCGGTTCGTAGTCGCAAGCCGCATAGCCCACCACAATCTGCTCACAAACGTCTTTCCAGATCCACCCTGCATATCTCTACTTTTCTTTTTCACTACATCATTCTCCCCTAGTTTCCCATCACCATTCCTCTTCCCCTCCTCATTTTCTTTCTCTTCCTCTTTCTCATTCCCGTACTTCATCTTACACCACGCTTCCCCATCCGGCCTCGCCAACAAAACCCAATCAAAATATGCAAACGGCAACCCACATACGGCGCAGTTCAGCGCATAGTGATTACCCCACGGACCATCCCAGTCCCGGTACAGGGACTGCGCGACAAGCAAAACGAGGATGGGCAGGGTGATTGACACACAGAGAAGCTGGTATTGAGGCCCGATAGCGAGGGCAATGATGTTGTTTAGGTAGAGGAGCGGGACCTGCAGGGTGATTATTTGTTGGGGGAACTGTAGGGATAGCATTGTTAGCTCTTGAGTAGGAGGAAGAGGGGGGGGGGAAGGGCGATGATAGGAGAAACAGGACACAGTTCTGCCTTAGATACTTATGCGTTGCAGTATGCGATTAGGTTCTTTCGCCCCGTTACGCTGTGATGGATCGTGAACCTTGTCTGTTAGCTGACGCGGAGGCGCTGACCAATAGCATGCGTTCGAGTACGTTAGCGCGATTTTCCAACATGGACACGCATTTTAACGCTGTTGATGTATGCCCAAGTTGTTCAAGCTTTTCGGACGAATATCATTGGATATCGGAACGTGAGGAAGCTATGCAAAAACACTGCTCACAAAGACAATCAATGCTTAGCAAAGAGTGAGGGAGAGTTCTGGATAATCTGTATGTTGTATTCATTGTGCTCCAACCCCACGCCATCGCTCAAAAAAGATATTATGTCGAAGTTGACATGCCCTTGGCCACCCTGTTCAAAGTTGCACCTCCTGGAAGCTCGCTCCGTCATCATCATCCTCGGCTGATGCTTGGCCTGGCTTTGGTCTATGGGGTAGACTTGCCTCCAGTGCCTTCTCGTCGCTTGGCTCAGGCTCTGAATCATCCTCTTCACTATCCTCTGGCTGCTTCCCCTCCCCTGACTGCGGTTTTAGATGCTCAGTGCGAGCCTTCTGCTCTTCCGTCGGCGTCTTCGGCTCTACAGAGTTGCGTTCGCTCTTCTCGCTGACATCGTCTTTCGGCGGTGGAGGCGGCGGCGCAGCTCCATCAGTATCCCGATCTCGTGTATGCCGCTCGGGAGTAGGAGGCGTGACCTCAGTCCTTGGGCTCATGACCGGGCTCCTAGCTTGCTGCTGCTGTTGCGGTGGCTGTTGCGATTGTGACTGCGGTGGTAGTGGTTGCGATGTGCTTGCGCCCACATTGCGTAACCTGGGGTCCGCATTCAGATAGTAGCCCCTCACACCAACTATCCTGCCTTCCCTTTCGCACCCTATGACCCAGTCCGGCACCACCACGGGAATGTTGTTCTCAACGGCCTTCTCCCACGCTGGTCCTCTGCCTTCGGTGCATACAAAGTGGGTGGTGTCGATGCGAACGCTGTCTGCGATTTTGGCGCCTATCCTCTCAACAGAGCGCTGCAGCGATTCGCGGAGCGCTGCAGGCATGTGGCCAGGCGTGATGGTGATGCCAGAGAGATCCGTCATCTTGTGTGTTTGCACCGCCAGCTTGTCGCTGCTGAATGTGCCCGCGCTAGTCTTGAGGACCAGGTGGAAGACATATTCCGTGTCTACTGCCAGGCCGCTCAGCTTAGTGCTGTGGACCTCGCTGGGCTTCGGTATTGTGCCGGCCTTATTGCCGTTGCGGAATAGAGTCAGGCTACGCAACTCAGCCGTCGCGATGTCTATGGGGTCCCACTCGAGGACCACCGACGTCTGTGTGGCATTGCGACACTTGATGACAGGCGCCGAGGGTGTGCGCTGGCCAAAGGTGCGGAAAATGTCGGACTGGAGCTCGTGGAAGGCTTTCTGCGCGTCGGCCTCGGCTTTGTAGTTGCGCCCGACTTCGATATCGACCATGGACCCGGACGAGATGTCCGGTGGGAGCAATATCGACGGAAACTCGATCTGCCAAAGCATGTTAGCCGCTGGTCTTGAGCGTATGGGGGGCATTGAGGAAGCACATGCAAGTCTCTTATCGCTTGTTAACAAAACAGCCACTCCCGCATCAACCTCTACCCAGGGTATTAGCACAAAGCCTGGCAAGCATTTATACCGCAATTGAACGTGAGACCGTGTCTCGCATCTACGTTGCTAGAGCACACAGGTTGCGAAACAGATAGGACACTTACTATACACAAGTTAGCGAGTTATCTATCATGTTAATAGTGTTAAAGCATACCTGCCGACTGTCAAAGACACGAGCATCTTGTCTGCGAATGTGAATGTGAATGTTGGGTTACGCTGGCGGCTGTTCCTGGGGGCTGATATCGCGTTCGAGAGCAGTAGTCGCGGCCCGAAGATCTCCCGGCGCTAAGTCGCCAGCACCTCCAGACATCCTCCCCGCTTCCATCTGCCATCCACCTCAACGTCAACAAGATGTCAAACAAGGACTAACACCCACCAGTGGCTGGAGGGAGTGTGGCTAGGCCAGATTGCACCTAGGCACCTGGGCAGGCTTCCAAGTCGCGGGGTTGTAATCACGTGTAGTGTTTGATACCCGAAGGCTTCAATGTTCAGTTGGTTGTTCAGTTTGGTTCAGCTCCAGCAACATCGGCTAGGGTGCGGTTAGTGGGTATATCCTTGATTATCACGTGTCGGTGGTTGCCTCTTCCAAGGTCCGGCTTCTGTAGAAGACCTACCGCGTATTCTGTACGCACTGATCTTACGGCTACCTAACGTGTGTTCTGCACATTGACGGTGGCTGTTGGAGGCTTCTCTAAGTAGTGAGAAGTTCCTCATTTATTCAACATCTTCCTCTCTCTTTCGACCCGTATCCCGTACGAGCCGCACTAGGCCTCTTCATTGAGTGTTGTAGCAAGGACCTGCAAGCGCGTGTTTTGCACGCAGTTGTCGGTTAACACATCTTCTTCAATGTATCATGTACGCGACTGGAATGTGTTCGGAAGTTTCTCTTTCAAATAGTCCGCATTTTTTTCTCACTTTTTCTCTTCGCACGCAACTACTATATGAACCGCTCCACGTCCAACGCACATGCGAGATCTTCCCCAAGGATGCTGGGGACGCGATTTCAACAACCTCGACGCGAGCGGCCCTGACGCAGAGGAGCATGAAGAGTCGAGCGATTGCGAATTGGTCGATGCCCTTCTTGACCGCTACAGGACAGCGACGCTTCACCCATACTTTCAATGCGCAATCTCGGACCTATGACTGACAATGAGACGCTCGGCTAATTGCATGTCCTGTTCGCACATTTTGGGCACGATCATGGTCCGCAAACAGATCACCCAGGACGGGCTTGCAAGCGGTTCACTGCGAAATCTGTCACCAGATAGTGGGCCGATACACTAATCATGTGGTTACCTGGGAACATTAAAGAGTTTGCACGTTTGCTCTCTCATGCATGCGCGGCAGTTGCACGTCTCCGCCTTCACCTTCACCGCCCGGCCTTCAGAAGCAGTTCTTCCGATCCGTTGCCAGCCCCACTAAGGCTTTCTCTACACCTACTTCTACTTCTACTTGCACTTGCAGACCCTCCAGCCTGAACTGCGCTTCTCTCAACCTACCGTAGCACGTTTCCAAACATGGCCGACACAACCAACGACTCCGACCATGAGGGCCCCGATGTTCCCATCACGCCAGTGAGCATCGATCCTGACGCCTTCACAACCAGCTCGCTGCAGGCCCTCCAGTCTGCCGATCAGCGCAAGGTGATGGAAATAGTGGATAAGCTCCGACGCACTGGCCTGAGCGGCATCGTGGGGTTACCACAGCTCATAGTGTGTGGCGATCAGTCGAGCGGCAAGAGCTCAGTGCTAGAGGCGATCACTGAGATACCTTTCCCTCGCAAAGAAAATTTTGTACACCTTTTGCAACTGAGGTGATTCATTGCGGGATATGGTAAGGGTATACACAAACCTGACGTACTCAGATCATTCTACGCCGTTCACCGTCGTCTACAAGCACTATGACGATCACCCCAAACAAGCTGCGCCCGAGATCAGAGCAGGCTAAGCTTAAGTCGTTCACAAAGTCCATCAACGACTTTAGCCAGCTGCCTGGGGTTATCGAGGAGGCAACACTAGCCATGGGCCTGGGTGTCGTTGGAGGTATTGACTCGAGGGCATTCTCTCACGATGTGCTGTCTGTTGACATCACTGGTCCATCTCGGCCTCAACTTTCAGTAGCTCCTTGGACATAATGATAAAGCTGACACCTTCTAGGACCCTTGTTGACCTCCCGGGTCTAATCCACGCAATGAATAAGGCACAAACAGAGACCGACAAGGAGCTGATCCTGAACCTCGTGAGCCAGTATATGAAGAATCCATGGACTATAATTCTAGCTGTTGTCGGCGCGAAGAACGACTTTGCCAACCAGATCATCCTCGACCACTGTCGCAAGATCGACGAACAGGGTCGTCGTACTCTCGGTACTATCACTAAGCCCGATTTCCTTCGCGAAGGCACCGATAACGAGCTAACCGGATTGAGTTGGCGCAAAACAAGGACATCTATTTAGAGCGAGGCTGACACATGCTAAAGAACCGCGAAGACACTCAGATGAAGTTCTCATTCGCGCAACGCAACGCAATGAAGACGAAGATCTGTTCTTCAGCAAGGGTCGATCTGCCGATCTGCCGCGCGAGTGCGTCGGTATCGATTCGTTGCGTGAGCGCCTCAGCAAGGTGTTACTCAATCATCTGATGAAAGAGTTGCCTTCCCTCAAAGATGAGATGGTCAACAAGCTGCAGAGCACCCTCGATGAGATCGAGAAGCTAGGCGAGAGCCGTAACACAAACCATGAACAGCGCATGGTTCTTATGAAGATCAGCATGAAGATCAGCATGAAGATCAGCATGAAGATCAACGACATCTTGAAGTCTGCTACGAAGGGTTCCTATGAGGCACCGTTCTTTGGACTGATCAACATGGACGCAGCTGTTGACGTGTCTGAGAATATCCGCCGCTTCAGAGCCGTGATTCAACATCTCAACATAGGGTTCGCGGATGACATGCACCTGAGAGGCTACGAGTACGCCTTTGGTTCCGGCCCTGGTGATGAGGAGCGTGAGACAAAAGAGGAGACCAAGGCCCAGGAAGAACTCGAGAAAATTGGAGGAGACGAGACGCCATCTTTCCTTCCCAAGCCCCAGAAGTTGACCCGTCAGGAGGCTATCACTTAGGTCAAGAAGACACTCGAGCGCTCGAGGGGCTACGAGCTTCCTAGTAAAAACGACAATCCACCAACTGCGGGTAACACACATACTGACCTCGTACCCCAACGTTTTAGGCACCTTTCAACCTACGTTGATATCGCAACTGTTCTGGGAGCAGTCTCATCCGTGGGAGCAGATTGCTTCCCAGCACATCAACAAGGTCGCCCGTGCTTGTAAGGAATTCGTCGACACGGTTCTTGAAGACACTGCTCCGGCCGAGTTCAAGGGCCGAATTGTCTCCCTGAACGTCGACGCAGCTCTCAGCAAGTCTCTGAAGGATGCAAAGGACGAACTGCGGAAGATTCTTAAGGACAAGGCTCGTCATCCGTGTACGTACAACCACTACTTCACAACCACCATCCAGAAGATGCGCCAGCGCAAGCATCAGAAGACTACAGAAGATGCTGCAAACGCTGCGCAATAGAGTGTTCGTGATCAGTACAATTACCTCGTGCAGAAGCTTGACCGTGTCAAGCTTGCAGTAGCGATGGACAAGACCATCGAGTTAGACATGGACGTCTTCTCTAGCCAAGAAGCTCTCGATACCCAGCGTGCTTACTACAAAGATTAGATGTATTATTTCGTCAACAGCATAGCCAAGGCAATCATCGAACGCCACCTCGTCGAGCATCTTCCCGAAACTATCCTGTCACCCATCGTCGTGACCGCGATGACGGATAAGGAGATCGAATTCGTCGCCGCCGAACCACCTGAGATCACGCAGCAACGCTCGCACTTGGATTCTAGGAGGATCATGTTGGAGAAGGGTCTTGACACTTTCAGAAAGGCTATGGGTGGGCTGAAGCGCTAGGTTCTTGTCTTCTTCACCTTCGAGGTCGAAAAGGACTGCGTAGCTTTTTATGAGATGCGCATGGGACTATGGGAAAGGTGGAAAATATGGGTTTGATGGAACTCTGATCAGGATCACGCTTAGTTAGCTCGTATAGCTACTTCATCAATGATCTGATACTAAACGCACATGTCTCCCCCAGTTTTCTATCGCTGTGGACACGTATATTCCTAAATCCTGCTGCGAGGTCAAACGTCCACTTCGTCGAATGACTCTCCTGCGATGTTTTAGAAAACCAAATGTGCAATCGCAAGTCTGCAAATCACTCCTAGGCTCACTATCACAAAGCAGGTATTGAGTGCCATTATACCGTTGCGCTTGCGTTTGTCGCGTCTACGGTTTCGTAGCTCTAAGCATCACATGCTTCTTTAACGTTTCGCGAGCGGCTCGGAGGATGGTTCACAGGGAGCTTGTTGTATTTTATTATGTCTGGAAGAAGGATAAGTAGCGACATCATGATTTCCGTGTGCTGGTAGTCCATCAAGTCCGTCTCGGGATAGAAAAGTCTGTATTGATTCGCAGTGTGACAGGTTCGTTGGAACGGTGTCATGAAGATACCAACAGGGAAGGATGGCGAGTGTCCATGCTGTCTTAGGGTCAATCTCGTGGCTATCCTATCTCTATCGTGTTTAAGATGGTCTTCCTCCACATGTTGGGACACTTCCAATCGACGGAACTCAGGCTGCCTATAGTAGTGCCTATCCTGATTCCGCCTTTGATGACATGCATTGTGTCTCTGTTATGCCCTAATTCGAGGTCAACTTCAATGTTGTCATTGAGGTGCGTAGTCTTCCTTTCGGTAGTGGTTAGCATAGTTTCCCGGCATCATCGTATCAAACTGATTCAGTTGCCTGTCTTCTAATCAAATTATTCCTAACCCGTTTATGCGCTGGGCGATCCTGAATTCAGGGCCCGCGCATAAAAAAACATACCCAATGGTTAACGCGTGGTGTTCATCTTCAAGTCCGCCCAGTTCCACCAATTTCGCGAAAGGTAAACATCAGCTGTTTGTGTACTTCCAGGTGCTGCTTCAAGTTGACTAGTCAAGTCTTCGACTTCTTGCATACCTTCAGACTGCTTATTACTGCTCTACCTGGTCCTGTACTCACGCCCTAAGACATGCTATAGCTCCTCTCCTTCCCCTCCTCGCTCGTATCCATCAACGTCGGCTCAAACTTATCCTTCCGTGCCTGGCTCGCGCCTGATGCTTTCCACGCTGATAAAATTAGGTCCACGATCGCATCCACCCCCTGATCCCTCTTGACCACCGCGAAGATCGTCGGCCCACCCTCGCGCATCCTCCGACTATCCCTCTCCATGACATTCAGATCCGCACCCACCGCCTCCGCTAAATCAATCTTGTTCACGACCAACAGGTCGGATTGTGTTATGCCCGGGCCACCCTTCCGGGGGATCTTGTCACCACCCGCGACGTCGATGACGTAGATGATGAAGTCGGCGAGTTCGCGCGAGTAGTTTGCCGCGAGGTTGTCGCCCCCGGATTCGATGAGAAGAAGATCGGTGTTGAATTTGTGGTGCAGGTTCGTGAGGGTCATGAGGTTTACGGAGATGTCTTCGCGGACGGCGGCGTGAGGGCAGCCGCCTGTTTCGACGGCGACGATGCGCTCACTGTTTGATCGTTTAGCTTGGTGTTGGTTTTACGGTACCGTGAGACTTACGCTGGTAGGGCATTGTTTTTGGTCAGGAATTCGCAGTCTTCTCGCGTGAAGATGTCGTTCGTTACTGCTGCTATGGAGAAGCGGGTGCGCAGGTGCTTGCAGAGGGCTAGCATGAGCGCTGTCTTGCCGGAACCCACGGGTCTGAGGTAATTAGCATTCTGCGTATCCTACTCTGTATCCTGTGCATCCACGATCTATTTGCGATCCAGTGGGCTTCATGAGGGGCTTTTTCAAAGTACGGAAATTTCGGCGTACCCTCCAATGCCGATGGTGAAGGACCTGTCTTCCCAGTCTCTCCCCTCAATGATTGGCATCTCCCGCTTTACATAGCTTCCGGGGCCGTCTAGGACTTCGTGCGTATGGCCGTGGTCAGCGCCAGCGCCAGCGTGTGAATGTGACGCGCCATCATGTGAGTGTGACATTATGGTACAGTGGCCGTCAGTTCAGTAAGGTCAACTCGAGCAGAACTAGAAGAGGAAGTACATCGTAAGCCCACTAAGCAGCTGCGAAGCTTGGGGCTATGGTGGGGCAGGCAAGAGCATAGGGGTTAACCCCTGGTAGCGAAGCTTCATCAACAACAACACCATTGGCTGACAGTAGACGATGAGGTCGTGGCATCGGCAGTGGAAGCGACCTCTTTAATGACCCTTTTAATGCGAAGATGTTTCTTGAGGTTATTGTTGCTGTCGTAGCGTGCCACGACGCTGCCTCAATCGGCGAATACGCGGGAGTGCTCGGACTCTCTCATTCCTTACCCTGCATCGCATTATTACGATCAACGAGACTCATCATATGATTTGCAAGCACACTTCTGCTGCTAAGTATCACCTACCGGCAGATTCGGAATCAGCTCTTGCGACTCCTCATCTGCAAATCCTGAAGCGTACCACGAGTTCCAACGCAGATTGAGGAGCACGTTGTAGCAGTGCAATCCTTTCAATATCGCAGGCGCCACAATCACGAAAACGATTGCTCCGTGCAATCTCCACGCGGTCATCTTTCCTCTTCAGCCGCAATTCCTGCAGGTGCATGACACGGTATTCTGAGAGCATATCAGGCTAGCGCAGCACCCGCGAATTTGTTTATGCGGAACCTGTTTTTGCGACATCGCGTTCAGGTTTCTGAATCTCAATTGAGCTCGTGCATGAATGAGGTGGTCCACAAGCGGTAGGATCTGCCTGATCCAGCATAGTGTTTGTTTACATACTCTCTCTTGAGGCTTCTGGCCCTCGTCACTCGCTTTACGCATCTACTACCTTCGCTCTTTTACAAACTAAAGCGCTTCATACTATTTAATATCTTCTACGATGGCAATTCCCTGGGACAAGCCACAACACACCTCCCTATTGCTATGGGATATCGATCGCGAGTTTCAGGATGCATACGACGCATACGGGCAATGGGAAGCCCGGCATCGCCGCAGACGTCCTGTCTGGGCATGTTTTTCGAAGAGCAGGGACGATGCGGTTGGAAAGGCATTGAGCCTGGGGCGACAGGTCCAGAGGCTCATGGAAGCTGGCAAGGAAACCTTTGGAACGCGATTTGAGGAGGGAGACTGTAGGTTTTAACGCTAAACACTGTCTCATCACGTGAAACTCATAACCGCTAGCAAAATGCCACACAATCCTCTCGGCACAACTACTTCGACTCCAATACGAGATCAGACAGCCATTATACGACAGTGTCCTTTCTTCAACAACGACTGTACCTTACGACGACATCATCATGACTGCCAGGAGCATTCGACGCGCCTGCCTCACTGCTTTGCGCGAGCAATACACACGTCTGGAATCACCAACCTTTTCACCCATTCTTCCGCCTCCGCGCTTCAAAGTGGAGTTCTGTCCCTTCGCGGATGAATTGCGGAAAGATCTTAAGGAGTCCAAAATAAGCAAACTGCGAGCGAAAAAAGCGGATCCGCAAAATCGCTACGACGACCGCGAAATATGCCCTCATTGCGATGCATGCATCTCCGTAACAGCGCACTCTGGACTACCGGCCCACCGGGCCATACTTTTCACCTCACACATTGCGCTTGACCCAAGGGCTACGGACGATAAAGCGACGTTTGCCTGCAACGGTTGTTACAAGAATTTTGAAGACTCCTACGCATTTCTCGATCATCATTTTCAAAAGCAGATCGGAAGCAACAAGAGCTGTTTGAGGATGTCGAGCGCAGCATCGAGCGCGAGATCGAGCTCGAGCTGGGTTACGGACGAGAAGTTTCTTGAAAACGATCCGTCATTGGTTGAGCAGTGTCTCAAAAATTGTCTATTGAGGGAATCCATGAGAGGCCGAACGCAAACGAAGATGAAGAACAAGGTGACTATACGAGAGGTGCATTCCAGCGGGGGCGACTGAGGACGTTCACGGAACGCGTACTCTAGTAATACTAAAGTGTTCCCCACGTGTTCAAGAGCTATGGAAAGCAAGACTTTGGGACAGCCATACGGATTTGACTGTATATGGATTATCATGGTTCTATTCCAATACATCGAATCAAATCTAACTATCTCTTTCCCCTTCTTCGTATCATACGTACATATCTTCCGGCAGAGTATATATACTTTTGCGTCTACATGTACCTCCGGTTGTATAATGTCATAACGCCTCTCTCTCAAACGCCCAACGCAGGTCCATCGAACCACACAATACATAGCAGTATCTTCCCAAGCAACTCATTCGTGGGCTTCTTTCTATTCATGTACGGTCTTGCATCTCTTTCACCCCTCGTCGGTTATCAGAAGACCCGACTCCCTTCTTCTCGCAACAATACTTTGCTGTAGAAATCAAAATGCTCTAACTGCAGATACTAACAACCGTGACACGCCAAAAAAAAAAGTAAATGCTTATAGCACCGAAACCTCCACTGCATCCTCAAGACAGCACCACTATCCCGTATTCACGTCTTGGTCGCCATCTCAAAGTACCATGAACGCCAATCCATCCATTTGTACAAAGTATGCTAGTCATCCGGCGAGATCAACTCAAAATATGCCGATATACCCGCCTTGTACCCGTCTGATCTCCACACTAAACGTAACATGCAAACCCGGCAAGCCCCATCCTTAAGCTCTTGGCCAAACGGAAGATTGTGCTACGTTCTTCACTCATGCCATGTTGTGGGCTGGGCACATCGCCTTCTCACCTACAGATTGTGCAAGTGCGGACAATCCATACTCTATGATATTCTGAACATTTCAGTGATGCACCGTTAAATATAGTAGAGCAGATCATGATAGTCGACACATGAACTATCCTAGGTCTCGGCAGCTCAAGCAGCGACTGTTCAGCCTACACGTCCTCGGCTTCCACTCGGCAAGGCATGTCCTGTGACAACTTGCGCGCGTACCCGTAGCGTGTCGGTGGAACTGGGCGGGATCGGCACATCTTGGACGGCAAGTCATACGCTAGAACGTGAGTGGGGCGGTGAAGATACTTGTGGACAGCGGAAACACTGTGAGAAAGGTGGATTAGATCAGGTCGGGTCGTCGGGGTAGTCACAATCCCGCCGCGTCAAGTGTGAGTCGTCACAGAACATAGCGGCTTGGTTGTCAAGCTGTACCGCTTGGAAGGGTGACATAGGCCAAAGGAGCGCAGAAGCAACGTTAGAAAAGAGAGGGTGATCAAGCAAATCAAGAAGCAGAAGTGTTGAAAGTATTGCCAGATAGTATTTGAGCGAAAATGGGGTATATCATGCGGAGATTTCAAGGACCGCATCCGCCTCAGCGTGTCCAAACGCCGCCGTCCCGACCCCCAAACGCCTTGCTGTCAAGCCAGATCAGCATTTCCATTATATCCGTTTCCATTTCCCTTTGAAAATTAAAAAACCAAACGCCGTGGTATATGCCGCTTGAAAACATTGCTCCTCCTATACATACGCCGGGAGAGCGCAAAAAAGCCAACAGAAAATCGTTATAGTTCCAGTTAGTGCCTCCTCTTTCACGCAGCAGCAACCGAATCTCTCAATCCTCTCGAGAGCCATCGCTCCCACCAATTTCGTACACCGAGGATACTCTCCTTACCGTCGTTGTGTCCATCGTGACCACCAGGGTCACCCAGTATCGAGGAGAAGAACCAAAAGCCCGCAGCTGTCCATGCAGCTATCGCGACGCCGAATGCGACGACGGGCGAGAACAGGTGGACGACAACCAGCATCGGAGCGCTGTATCCTGTTGTCGAGTCATGAGAATAGACGAGGTGTAATTGCAAGTTGAGCGCTGGCGCGAGGAACGCCGTGATTTGTTCTGACAATGGCGGGCGGGTGGTGGTGCAGAAGCGTAGGGGTGCTAGTACGAGCGAGGCCAGGAGAGCGATGACGGTCCAGAGAGCGATTGCGCCGGAAAGGAAAGCACATGGGCCACAGAGGTAGAACTGGGTTGTCGTTAGCCAAAATTCCATGATATCTCGATGAAATGTCCATTGCTTACCAATAAGTGCCATGCCTTCTCCTCGGGCCCTTTTTCTTGATATTCGCCCTGGTCATACACTATTGCATCGCCCTCTGGGCCTGCAGCTGATGCGCGGTTGGGCGAACGACGGCCCTGCGAAGAGCCATAACCATGTTTCTCAGGATCAAGATGCGCTTGTTGTGGAAGTTGGATATGTTGGTTTTTTATCTCCGGTCGCGCATTCTGGATCTCTGTTATTGACTGGTGGTGTCGCCCGATGGAGGAGATGCTGCTACTGGGGCTTGGCGGCGAGGAAGCCTTTGGCGAGAATGGGTGGGAGATGACAGAATCATGAGCACGACGATAACTCGACTTGCTGCCACGCTCGGTGCGAATGCTCTGTTGTCGCTGACATGAGTCCTTCCCGTTGTATGAGTAGTCGTACCCGTCGGTCGTAGCGTTCGGCGGTAACTCGTTTGTCTGGGTAGATGTGGCCGAATATTGGACCGGCGGACGCTGGGATTCCATTGCCGGCAGTCGGTATCAAACGTCACTTCTCGACGGGCGTCAGCGATTGGATACGAGTCTTGAAGACATGCGAAGGCGATGCGATGTCAAGCATGTTATAGGAGGGGCAGAAGCGTCTCCTCAGGAGACGCAAGACTCTTGTTACATACAACTTACGCTCTCAAGACCCTTGGGAGAAGGTCTTGGGCTTGGCTTTCACCCCCAAGGCTGGGCATTTCTTGGATCTGAACACCGGTACGGCCAATCACGGCTAAGGTGGTTGCGATCTGTGCTAGAGCTTAAGGCGGAATTCGCGGCAGCAACCTGTCCTGGAGCTGTTGGAGCGCCATCCCTCATCCTCATCTTCGCCTTGGCTGCGCCCGCAATGCCGAGTGGCGCTGAAGTAACATCACTACGCGTTCCTGGCACTTTCCTTGAGGTTGTCATTTGTACGAGACGCCAAGCTTCACGTACGCTGGATATGTGCGGAACCTAGCGAATCAGCAGATCCTAGAATATCTGTACCACGGTTGTTGCCGTCTCTACGAATCTAGCCCTATTCGCCCAGACGCGGAGGAGCCCAGGATGCTACGATGCGGTCGTGGGACGTCCCAAGCATATCCTATACTGACCTACTCGTCAGCAGAGGTTTGTTGGCAACTCGGGGCTGAAACTGAAACGCACTGGGCAGCTCGTGTCGTGTCGTGTTGCGATCCTCGACTTGGCATTTGGCGTCATGAACTTTCAAATCACCAGTCATCCTGGCGGGTGTCTTTGTTTTCCACATTGCTTGGCATCTGTGCAGTAACCGGTCCGAATCGTTACGTGGATTGTGACCGTACTATCAGGATTATAATCGTACATCGTCAATCCACAATATGGTTTCCGAGATCGGAGGCTGTGCTGTAGACTCGTCGTACGTCAAGGTTTGGCGGGCATGGTATTCACAGGTATCTCGACAGCGATATTCCTTGGCACGTGTGCTGTTGCGTATATGCATGCGCGTTTTGCGTGAGAACCGCGCAGTCTTACTTTCAGATCTCGCATTAGCATCACTGATCGCCGGAGATGTCTCCGTGACTTGTTTCGAACAATGATGAGGACGGGCATACTGGTACCGCCAGGCTATCTCGGCCTGGATTGAAGTGGTGCGAGGAACAGCTTGATGCCAAGGTTTGTGGCTGTGAGCAAGCTCTGCACAACGGAGGGAGTCGCGATGGCCGAGCAAAACAAGACCGGGACAAGGAAGCCGCGATACCGACCTCTCCAATCGCCTCCTTTCAATGCAGTTTGCCACAGACAACAACTGCAACACGCCTTGGTACTTTCTCACAGGCATTTTTATTTGATGAATCTAAATTTTGTCTGCCTTTCTCGCAGAATCACATGACCACCATTTTACCTTCCGGTATGCCTTGAACGCCCATTCGTAAGAACTCTATACACCCCTTCGACCACCAACCAACTTCATACCCTCCCTCATGGCATCCGTCAACTTGCTCATCACCAAAGCCTTGACGCCCTGCTTCTCCGGCTTGGGCATGAAGCCTAGCTCGATAAGATAGCTGATGTACACACCGACAGTATCCTCCGTTACCGCACCACCGGCACTCCAATCCTGACCTGTCCAAGCCTGATCCTTCTTCAACGCCCCAGCTGCGTTCCTATCATCCAGCTCTGGCGCCTTGGTGTCGGCTGGCAGGTCTCCGGTGACGAAATGGTACAGCGGTAGTAGAGCGTTCTCCTCCTTCGTACCCGAGCGGTCAGAGACGTAGGTCTCCATGTTCTGTTTCCACTCCGAGTAGGGGACAAGAGGGACGTTGTAGCCGAAGTTCTCGAGAGAGCCTAAGAACTCGTTCACTGTGATACGCGGATGTGAAGTGATCTGTGCGACGGCGAGGGGTGAGACGGGTGGGTTGAAGGAAGATGCTACAACCACGCGAGCAACATGTGTGACGGGGACCATGTTGATGGTGTTTGTAATGTCTGGTCGTGACTTGAGTTGGATGCAACCCTTCAGGATGCGGACGAGGAAGTCGTCAGTGTTGGTGGTACCGGACTCTGGGTCTCCAAGGACGTAGCCAGGACGGATTACGCAGCCGCTTAAGCCCCTTTTGCCGGCTTGTCGTGTGATGTATTCGGCAGCCCATTTAGATTGGCCATAGCCAGTCCCTAGACCCTTGCGAGCACCTTCTAGGTCGTCGGCTTCTGGTACGCCAGTACCGCCTTCTGCAAGACTCTTCTCGGAGAGCTTGACGAAAAAGTCTGTGTCGAGGACGGAGGTTGAGCTGACTAGGCCAAATTTTTTAGGCTTCCCGACCGCGCACATGGAGAGGGCTGTCATTGTAGACACGACGTTGGGTCCGCGTAACCGAGAGTATGGCAGTACCCAGTGCACCAATGCACCATTGTGTATAACCACATCAACGGAATCTGCGAGCTTGTTCCAAGTGTTGGGTTCAAGACCAAAGTTCTCCTTCTCAAGATCACCAACAAGAGGCTCCAGGCGTGATTCCCAGCCTTCCTCCCATATACCGTATGCTGAGCATGTTTGCCTTACTCTGCCAAGTGCAGCGTCGATATCTTGCGCGCGGACAAGGACGGTGACTTTCCCTGGCCTCGATAAGATGTCGCGAAGAATATATGCCCCCAAGAACCCGGTAGCACCAGTCAAGAAGGTGTGTACTTCCTCGCCTGGCTTTAGGGGCTCCCTAGTTTTGAATTCAGTCAGTTTCACAGCGAGATCTCTGGCGTCCGCGGAGTAGGCCTCGTCCTCTGGATCGTCCTCGATGGCCTCAGCAGTGTCCAGACGTAGACCAATAGGATCCATAGCTTGGTCGATGTTTGCTGAGAAGGCTCGTAGTGTAGGGTACTGGAAGATGGTAGTCATTGGTACATCGATGTCCTTCCATTCTTGACGAATCTTGAACAAAAGCCGTTGTGCAATGATACTGTGACCCCCAAGGTCGAAGAAAGAGTCGGTACCGCTGATGCTATCGGCTGAAACGCCTCGGTCACCAAGCAGTTCAGCCCATATGCCAGCCATAGTCTTCTCAGTGGGCGTCAAAGCCGCACCAAGCTGTGAAGGGCGTCTAGCGCCCGCGGCTACCAAGTGTGCTGGTTCTGGGAACGGCAACGCTGGCCGATCGATCTTGCCATTCGGGTTCAGCGGGAACCGAATGAGCGGAACGATGATTGACGGTACAGCATAAGCAGGAAGCTTCTTCTTCAGATGTTCGCGCACATCATCCCGGAGGTACTTGAAGCGCTTGAGCAGTGTTACCATGCTTGTGTCGTCAACGGAGTCGCTGTCTTTTGCTCCACGCTCTTCAAGCCAGTCATACCAACGCTTCATCTCGGGAACGATGTAGCCTAGATGATCAGTACATGGTAATGAAATTGACGGGAATACCACTTACTGACGAGGGTCGGCTCTTCATAGGCGTCACGCTTAAGCAGTGTAACATTTTCGCGAACCAGAGGATGGGCAGAGAGATGTGAGTCGATCTCGCCGAGTTCGATACGGAATCCCCGAATCTTCACCTGCGAGTCAACACGACCTGTGCAGTGGACATTTCCGTCCGGACCATAGTGGCCCAAATCTCCAGAGCGATAGAGCCTGTCTCGTGGGCCTCTGTAGAAGTCCCGCCACGGCTCAGCGGCACCTTGGCTCTCCACTTTCTTCTTGTCCCCCTCCACCCACATCTGCTGGTCGACAAACCAGTTGTCAACGAACTTGGTCGCTGTCAAATCTGGTAGCCCGAGGTATTCCTCTGCCAGTCCGCCAGCTCGTACATATATCTCGCCGCTCTGACCTGGCTGACATATCTTGTTTCGGTCTTCGCGATCTACTACGAGTAATTGGACGTTGTTCATGCCTCGACCTGCTGGAACGACCTCGCCAATACTGTCCAGGAAGTCGGGGGCTTCTGTGCAGCTCGGCAGCTCGTAGTAACTAACGGCTCGCTGTGTCTCGGTTGTGCCGTACATGTTGACGATGCGTACGTTCGGTGCCAGGTTTTGCAGTCTCCGGCAATCTCGCTTGATCAGCAAATCTCCAACGAAGAAGGAGTGGTGCAAGTTGGGGAATATTGCCGACGCGCCTCCAACCAGAATTTGGCCCATGGCGGGTGTGAGATGTGTGACGGTTGCGCCGTACTTGCGCATCCACTCGGCCAGCTTCTCGTGCTGGATGTCCTCCTTGCTGGGCACGAGGAGCTGAGCGCCGAGGAACAGTGGAGTGAAGATGTCTCGCTGGATGGGGTCGTGGGCAATGCCAGAAAGCATAGTGAACTTATCATTCTCAGACAGTCCAAACGTCGCGGCCATCCAGGGGAAGTAGTGGGTCAGCGAGAAGTGCCGTCCTTTAACACCCTTGGGCTTTCCTTCTGAACCGGATGTGAAGGATAGTGTGGGTGTGGAATCTGGCCCGACCAGCACTCCCGGCAGCTCCGTCCTGAGCTTCTGCTGCTCTTCCAGAACGTCCCTGCCTTCCTTGACACCGCCCACGAGTGTTCCATCGTCCTTCAGCTCGAGCGCGGGTATCTCGGTCCTGAGTTGCAGGTGTTCCTCGACGTAGTCGCGCACTTGGTCCGAGAGGGGGCCTGCTTCGCGCGTGGCCCTGTCGATGACTACGAGGGCGCGTGGCTGCGAGACTTCGAGATAGATGCATTGGCGGTCGGGGGGGTATCTGGCTTGCGGTTAGTGGCCTACCTGTCGACTTGCGGTGTGGACATACAATGGGTCTAGCACAGAAAAGGTCGCGCCTGCCGCCAGAACAGCCATGATGGCCACTACTAAATCCACGCCTCGGTGGGCGAAGATCATGACGACCTCGCCTCGTTGTATGCCATTCTGCACGAGATGATGTGACAGAACCGAGGTGGCCTCGAATATTTGCTTGTATGTGAATCTGCGCTCTGAGATCTTGCTTGTCGCAGTCTCTACCACGCATGGCTGCTCCGGATATCTGCGCGCATTTCCAGCAAAAATTTCGTGAATGGGCCCCTTGAAGCCCGACCAGTCAAGGTCTGCTTTGGGGTCGGGGATGCCTGAGGTGGGTGAAGGCATTGTCGCGTGCAATGGCTAGGAAATGTTTCGCGAGGTGGAGATGAGTGTGTGCGAGAAATTCCAATTGGAGCGCGAACAAAGAAATGTAGCAGCTAAACCTAAGAGCGATGCAGGTTCAGCGACGTTTAGGTGAAGTTTGAGACGTGGGAAAGTTCCATAAAAGAGAGAGCATCAAAGATATGACGCATCCAGTCATAATTTGGAGCATACAGGTGCGACATCGGGATAGCCCCCCACCCCCGACGTGGGATGCATCAATATGGAGCAAGCCCTACGCTAGGGCAACCGTCGCGCGACCGAGTGCGACGCGTCACCGGCTGGAGATATGTGGATCTATTTGCGACTCATGGTTCCGTGTGCTGAGCGTCTGTACCTTCCTGCAGCTCCTTTGAGCATTGCCACCATCCATCTGGGCGCCCCTCAGCCTAAAGGGGCAAGCTACTGACATCGGATCGCGGCCTTGCGAGAACACTGAAGATGCCACCAATGTCACGACGATAGTTCCTTGTCCATTCCCTCTCCATTCCCTCTCACCACGACTCCGCAACGACGCGATGCCAATACAGCACACCGTCTTCAGTCGTCCGATTAGACTCCAGATGCCGCCCAAGCGGTTCCAGGCCGTCCTCCTTGTTGTCCTTTTGCTCATCGTAGTAACCTTCTATGGAGGCTCGTCGCGCCCAAGCCTGCCCACGTACGATGACGTCGCCGACGTAGTCAAGCACCCGAAAGCGCATGTTCCCAGCCTGGGCGAGCTCCCAGCTGTGCCCAAACCGTTCGGGCCCTCGGCGCATAGACCGCCCCCAGCCCAGGCTAACAACACGGCCACGAGTGCGTACGGCGCCCTCGAGTGGCTCAACGACTTCAAGTGGCGCAATCCGTTCTCTTCATCGGTGACTTTGGACGAGAACACGGCGCTGCTACCGCCGCTCAGCGACCGCCCGCCCATCTACACATACTACGATGTGCCGGGGAAGCAGGACAAGCACACCAGTGCGGCGGAGAATAGACTCATCTTGGCATGGCGACGTGCTTGGTGGGCAGCCGGCTTCAAGCCCGCTGTCTTGTCACGAGTCGAGGCTATGCATCATCCACAGTACATGCTGGTGCAACGCATGAAGAACCTGGACCCGAAGATCGCGTTCGAGATGATGCGATGGCTAGCCTGGGGACACATGGGAGGGGGCATACTCGTCAACTGGCTGGCATTGCCCATGGCCGAGTACGACAACCCTATGCTGAGCTTTCTGCGGCGAAACGAGTATCCCCAGTTGTCAAGAGTCCAGTCTCTGGACAACGCCGTCTTCTTTGGCCAGAGACTAGGCGTAAACGATGCGATCCACAAGGTCATGAACAACGCGCTTCTGGAAAACGTCACGGAGAGTAAAGACAAACTCACAAAGCTGGCAAACAAGGAGGGCGGAATTGTCGCCAATCTTCTGGCGTCGGAAATCGCAGTCGACGCTAAAGCTAATGGCATCGCTTCCTACAACATGGCCACTATTTCGACCAAGTACAAGACGGTCGCCGACAAGCTCACCAACACTACACAAGCGGAGGGTCTGGACCTACTTGCAAATCTCATCAACTCGCACCTCCATCTGACCTGGCAAGAACAGCACCCTGAAGGAGTGGCCGTCGTTAAGCCGCTGCCTGAACACACGACAGCGCTCATGTACGAGGCGACCAACATTGCCCGCAACCTCACCCAGTGTCCGACGTCTCCCATTCCTAAGTCCTGTCCGCCAAACCGACCCAAGTGCAAGCCGTGCGATGCGAACAAGGCGATGAAGCTGCAGGAGTTTCCCGAGTTTGTCAATACGACTAAGTTCTTCACCATCGGAACCGTCCCACATCCGTACACGCTCACATCCTTGCATTACACAAGAGATGCCATCGACAGCAACTTCCTGCGCAATAACGCCAAGCGCGATATATGGATTAGGGAGCTGACCCGCAAATCGATACCCAAGGAGCACACGGAATCATACCGCGTCCTCCAATTCAAGGAGCTTGTAGCCGCGACTCCAGCCCACACACTGTGGTTGACTGCTGAGCGCGTTACCCAAGATGACCTGGACTGGATTTTCGGCTTCGAATTGCCTCAAGTTGCTTCAGACACTACTGAACCCAGCTCGTCAAACGAAAAGTCCGAATTGATTATTTTCCCACGCCCAGACCATCCGAAGCCTATCGAACGCCAAAACGTGCCTGACGAGAAGTGGGTCGCGAAGGAGGAGATGCGCTTAAAGAAAGCGCGCGATGCAATCAAGAGCAAAGATAGAAACATGAAGTTGACTGTCGAGGCAGTTGAAGCGTGGAGCTTGGCTGACACAGAGGCCTGGCGGTTCTCGCGTGCATATTCGGCGAGGAGACGAATGGAGAGGAAGGTGTGGGAAGAGGAAGAAGCCAAGTTCGCGGGCAGTGAGAAGAAGGCTGGTGTTAGACCTGGAGAAGGTGGAGGGCGGTGGATCGATAGACGGTAAAAGCTGGACGATTTGAATTCCTGTAAGGCGTTCTGGTTTTACAAGCCGTGTACTAGGATTTGTAGCATGGATATCTGATGTGTATATACCATTCACTCAACTGCCCGCTATGCTCTTAACGAGCTAGAATAGCCGAAAGCGATGCGGGTAAACCTGCCCGGTTGAATTGCGCACCTTCACTCTCGACAAGCTTGCCCTTTGAAGGCGACTTCACAACGCTCTTGAAAAGAGAGGACTGCACAGACATACTAGGCACATAGTGCTCACTTGCGCTCTAAACAGGCCGCACACAAGATGGTAAGGGTTAAGCGTGACACTTGGCGCGTGGTTGCCTGCAGCTGGATCAACAGTCTGGTCCACAGGTGTACCTTAATTCAGGGTGTTAGGGATTACATACCCTATCTTGTCGCTCAGTACTCTCTTTCTGTGTTTCTGTCGCTTTCTTGCTCAGCAGGCCGTGTCCCAAGGTTGTGGCTCAATTACTTTGGTTCATGGTTCCGCCTTCGGATTGTTTGCCTCTCTATTCGCTGCCTGCTATACCTCATCCGAGAACCTACATATCCGAGCAAAGAGGTGGCTTTCATTTCTCAGCATCTTTGCTTGGCTGTCTTACTCGCCAAGTCGCCTTCCATCGCTTGCAGACCCTGACACATACTCAGGTCAGGGTCTCTAACAGATCCACCTCATACGGTCCCTACTTGCGCAAGTTTCTTTTTTATTGCTGAATCGCTAGAAGCATTAAATTGAGGAGAGAGCGAGCAACATTAAAAGCCTCCCGGCGTTTACCAACGTTGGTAGTCGAGAAGGTGAATCCCGAAACGACTCGCGCTTGCCCCGATTGCGTCACGTACCACCAGCACCTGAGCATATAAAATCTACGCGGGCGCCGGCCGGCAACCTTTAATACTATCACAGAGCAACTCGCGCTTCTTCCGCCCGCTCAACTCACCTCTTCACGTGCGCTTACCACTCAACCTTGTTCCCACACGCACCAAACCCAAACCTATAACTCAACCCGCATACTCATTTCAGATAACTCAACGAAAATGTCAAAAAGCTGTGTGATCTGCGGCGGCGGTGAGAGCGAAGGCGAGCTCCTCATCGAAGCGCCCTGCGGCCGCCATTGGGTCTGCTCCGACGACGTCACCACCTTCTTCGAGAACGCGACAAATAACGAGAGCCTTTTTCCGCCAAAATGCTGCGGCCAGATGTTCATGTTGGAAGACTATGAGGACTATGTGCCATTTGAGGCAGCGTGGGCGTACCAGATGAAGCAGAGCGGTGAATACGCAATCCTTGCAAAGTAAGTTCATCTTTCTCAACGACGTGGTTGAGCCTGGAGCTAACATTGATGACAGGTTCCGCGTGTACTGCGCCAATCCACCTTGCGTAAAGTTTCTGCATCCCACGTCACATGTTGAAGACCCAGAGACGAAGATTACATACGCTATCTGTGAGGGCGAAGATTGCGGCCAGTTGACGTGCGTCAAGTGCAAGAAGGTCCTTGACCAGGGCACGCAGAATCACACGTGCGAGCAGAACGAAGAAGATAAGGAGTTCAAGAAGACTGCGGGCGAGAAGGGATATCAAGAATGCTTTGTTTGCGGCGCAACTGTCGAGTTGGCAGAAGCCTGTAACCACATCACGTAAGTCTAACACTGTTCTAGAGGTGGAGTTGATTCTCGTACTGACTAAAGGTATTTAGGTGCGAGTGCGGCAACTCCTTCTGCTATATCTGTGGTCAGAACTGGCAGGGCCTCCACGGCTGCCCCCACTACGGCCCTGCTGTCTACGACGAAGAGGGCTATAATCAGCTTGGTTTCCACCGCAACACAGGCCTCAACCGTGGTGGTTTGACACGCCGCCAGGACATGGCCCGCGCCCGTGGAGAAGGCATACATGACGAGGAAGACGAGGAAGAAGAAGGGGAGGAGGAAAATCCTGACTGGGAAATTCTACAACATCTCACACCCGACCAACGCGCTATGATAAACCAGCTCCCCCACGGCGTTCGCGAAGATACCCTGGATCAATTCCGATTACAGCTGTTTATGGAGCAGGGTGTATTGTTCCAACAGGGACATGCTCAGCCTCCCCCTCCCCCTCCCCCTCAGCCGCAGGCCGACGCAGAGAACGGTGATCTAGGAATTGAAGACAACGATAGCGTGCACGGCGCAGCTGAAGATCCGCTTTTCGATGAAGATTCTGACCTCGACTCGGATGAGGAGAACCATGACCCTCTCTCCGACGATGACGGCGACCACTTCATCCACGAAGAAGAAGAAGAGGCTCTCCAGGGCGCGCGTTTCGCGGACGAGCAGTCTAAAGACGCAGAGGTCGCGCCCCTCAATGAACAAAACATCGACGCCATGTACGCGCGAAACCAAGACGCATGGGCTTCTGGTACTCTCCACGCCGCCTCGGATACCGTGGATTTCAACTCCGAAGCTTCGTACATTGGCTCAGACACCAACCTCGATGAACGTATGCGGAAAGACTTTGGCGACGAGATGCAGCAAGAAGGCCGGCTCTTGTCGTCGAGTGAGGACGAGGATGGAAGGCCGACGACGCCCATGGAGATTGATGGGCCGGTTGCTGCGGAGAAAGGTGTTGAGGTTCAAGGGCCGCTTGAAAGACGGCAGACATTACCTGGTGCGTGGGTGGATGATGATCTGTAGATGTTGCTGGCCTTAGAGACCAGGCACGAGAAGGCGTCACGGCGGGTTCATTTATGCTTTGGTCCAAAATTGTACAAAGATTTGCGATTCACCATCTTGCGCCTGTGGGGAAGGCGCGTACGGACTGTGGAGATACATTCTAGACAAAATCCTGTCCAAGTATTACGAGGACGTCATAAGATTAAGTTGAATCAGTTTCCAAGTGCATACCATACAATGTGAATATAACTAAGCTCTTACTCACACCGTCATGGGAATTTTCTTTGTACTTGTAAAGAAAGCGTAATAGGGCTTAGAAGCTAAAAAGAGCGCCTCAGGTTGGCTCACGCATAACGCGAGGAGGGAGAGGGAGGGAGACGACTGACACGAATGCCAGCCGGAAACAAGCCGTTGAGAGGTGTAAAGAGCAAGAGAGAGCGCTCGTTCAAAGCTCAATATGAAAGTTGAGCGCCCGGCTTCCGACAGGCTTGGCGACGGCAGCGGCGACGCAGAGGTGACGGCGGCATTGAAGGAATCATAGCGAGCACTACCAGTGGATAACGCAGGAGACCCTCGTAGTTCCAGCATTTTCTGTACTTATCCCTAGCCTGAGAAAGCGCCAATTCTCGCAATACCATCTGCCTCCTCCGTACAAAACATCCCACCCGGACAGCCTCTGCCATCCAGAGACGAGCTGATGTCAACCTCCTTGACTCGAATTACCCATCGACTTATCCATGTCCATAAACGTCGCTTCCGGGAATGGTAGTGAGGTGTAGGTATCAGTGAGAGCCGGTAACGATATCCAAATCCTCAAGCCAGGTCCAGACGGTATACATATACACAATTTATTAAACAAAAATGCGACAAAGCAAAACTCCAACTAATCGCATGCAAAACCACATCTCAAAGTTTCGCACCACCCTCCACATCAACACTCCCCTTGAGCAAATCCCAATCCGCCATAGTGAATACAACATACCCCTTGTCATCCTTGCCACCCTTGCCAGCCCCCAGTGCCGCGGGATACCAATAAAGCGTGTCGTACTCCGCCTCCGCCCTCCCAAGCTCTTTCGCCTTTTTATCCGCACTCTCCATAATCTTCCTCAGATCAATGCCATCGTTCCTCAGTGGCACCTTGTTCTGCTTGTTGTTATGCATCGTTATCTGCTGCTTCTGTATCCTCAAGAAGACCGGAACAGCATACTTTGGCAGCTTCTCCTTCGCGTGTGCGAGCAGGGCGTTGAAGTTGAAGGATTCGAGATGGGAAGGCTCGATGTAGATAGCTGCACAGCCCGCGCGGCCATCGTGGCCGGGCACTTCGACGCCGTAGACGTTCGCTTCTTGGATACCCGGGAAGCTGCCGAGTGCCTCGCTAACTTCTGCTGTGCTTACGTTTTCAGATTTCCAGCGATATGTGTCGCCGAGCCTGTCCATGAAAAACCACCGCCCATCGGCGTCACGGCGTAAAGCGTCACCGGTGCGGTACCAGAGATCGCCTTTCTTGAAGACGTTGCGCTCGAAGCGTTTTTGGGTGGCATCCGGGTTGTTCCAGTACCCGACAAAGGCCTGCTCGCTAGGCATCTGGACGAGGATCTCGCTGCCCTCTTCATAGGACTTCCGTTTGCAGAAACCGGTCTTAGGATCGCGGACGAGGTCACCTGTGACAAAATCAATTTCAACGGGGACGTAGGTATTGCGGAACCGCCAGCGGTCGATGATGCCTTGGTGTCCGACCGAGGTTGCTGTGAATGGACCTCGGGAGCCGTTGAAGAGGACCATGACGCCCTCGGTGCTGTTGAAGAACTCGCCCACGATTTCGATACCGAAGCGATCAACGAAGCGTTGCCATACGTCAGGGCGAAGACCGTTTCCAAACATGGCTCTGACGTTGTGCTTCCGGTCTAGTTCGCTCGGAGGGTTGTTAAGAAGATAGCGAGCTGTCTCCCCCACGTATACGATGGCGGTAGACCGTGAGTCCCGGACGTCGCCCCAGAACCGCGATGTCGAGAATTTGGTGCCAATACAGCATGTGATGCCGGTGATCATGCAGACCAGCGCGGTTGTCCCTCCTGTGCCGTGATAGAGAGGCATGCAGACGTACCACCTGTCGCCATTGGGGCCAGGCTTCATTCCCATAGCGCCTACACGACCCGTCATACCAGACGCTCTTTGCGTCTCGAATGGGCAAGCCTTCGGGTGACCAGTGGTGCCGCTGTTACGCGTTAGCAAACCTGTTTCTGTTATCGAGTGTCAACCAACCTGGTATAGAAGAGAAACAGCGGAGCCTTCCCCTTGACCCCAGCCCTCAGCTGATCCTCGGGCCTCTCGGGCTCCAACCTCTGAATCTCCCCCTTCAGCCCAGCATCGAGCACCCTAATCTCCATGCCCAGCTCTCCCTCCAACCTCTCCCTCACAGCCTCGATCCTGCTCCTACACTCCGTATCTTCATCCACCACCAGCAGTTTCGTGCCACTAATCTTCAGACAATGCACCAGCGAGTCCCCAGCGAGGTTGTAATTGATCCACGCCGGCGCCGAGCCAATGCTCCAAGTCCCCAGATTAGCGAACAGGAACTCAGGCCGGTTCATCATGTACATGGCAACGAGCTGCCCGGGCGCGACGCCATTGTGGAGGAGATATTGGCCGTAGCGACAGGCGTTCGCGTAGGTTTCTGCCCAGGTGTAGCAGCCATTGCGGGACCAGATGGCTTCGTCGTGCGGGGGGAGGCGGCGGACTTGGGCTTCGAACTGGTACCAGAGGGACTGGCCCTTGCCCTGTGCTGCTTAACGTTAGCTATACGTGGGTAGAAGAGAAGATATGGGTAGGCGCACCGTTCTTCTCTAGGGCGCGTTGGGCAGCCTTTTGCTCGCGGATGCCCTTGATATCTTTGCTGATGTGGTATTTGGCATCGAGATACGCGGCTGCAGCGCTGACACCCACGATTGCGCCGGCTACGGGTGCTGACATATGGCGTTAGCTCAGGTACGCGGAGTGAGGGGATGGGATGACAAGCGCGGTGGTTGGTTACACGAGATGGGAACACATACCGAGAGCCATAAGGAAGACAAGACGTATTCTTCCAATCACTCGCCGAAGACAGAATGTTGAAAGGAGCACGAGAAGACAAGAATGACAAAACACAAGCAAGTTGAAGTATGGCAAGCTATCCGCGGCGCATTTACCAGCAACGTGATCAATTGCCGACATGCCCTCGGTTTGATCCGTGGCCGTTTCGCGCTAGAGAAGTCACTAACCTCCATGGAGTCTAACTCGGCCCACGAGCCTCTCCACACTCCACCACCTCAACATCCGACTTTCACTCGTTCAAGACCTTGCCTTTAAAACAGTCTTGTTGCATACCACGCCTTCACACCCGCATATCTCCCAGCAAGAGCAACTCCCACATTCTGCTTGCTCATCGCCGAGTTAATAACAACAACCGCCACACTCCCATCCGCATTAGCAAAAGCCCCAGCCTTGATAATCGCACCACCACCAGTAGTACTCGCATCCACTCGCACCGCCCCGGGCCTCACAATGCGGAACTGCGCAAACGCCCACAGCTGCTTGCTAACCTGGTACGTCTGGCCCTCGATGAGAATGAGCTTTTCGTTGTTATTGTTGTTTGTAGCCCGGTCCTGCACGCCTTCTCAGAAGATGTAGGCGGAGAGATTTGAGTTGACGACGCCGTTGAAGACGGTGTTGGCCCATGTGAAGCCGTCGCCGGTCCCGCTGTTGGAGTACCATGGTGTGCCCCAGCCGCCGTTGAGATCGGAGTACTTGGTTTGCCAGACACGGGCGTTGTTGTGCATGGTGCCGCTGATGCGGGAACTGTATTCGTGCGAAGTAATAGCATATATGAGGGGTTCGGCGCCCGCGGAGGCGATCTGCGATGCGTGCTGTGTTGCTACTGACCATCCAGTTGCTTCGCAGCAGTTTATGCCAACTGATGTCAAATTCGCGCGGTCGAGCGTCGGCCGAAGGACTTTGATGAACTCGGCAGCTTGTGTGCCGGAGGATTGCATAGATGCGTACTACGTAGTGTAATCGGGTTCATTGAGGAAACCAAGGTGCGTGACCTTCACACCGACCGAGGCGTAAAATTTGATGTATGCGACGAGGTAGTTTGCATATGCTTGCTTCCAGTCACCCGAGCGGCAACTAGTACCTGATACCTGTGATACGTTGGTACATCATGAGAAGAGGGGCGTAGAGATGTGAGGCACTTACACCACAGAGTTGTTCACCATTGGTATCCTGTTTGTTCGTCTTCATACACCCCGGAGCACTCCACGCATTCGCATAGAAGGCCTTGACGCCGTACTCCTGTGCGCTCTGGCTAAGGAAAACCTGTCCGCTGTCCTTCCCGTCCCAGATGTACCCACTGTAGTTTGTCGTCACTTCTACGGGTGTGCTCGGGCATTTGGGCAAAATCGTGTTCATGTAGTCACTGTTGCTATTGGGTGTGGACCCAATGACATTGCGAACGATGGAGAAGCCGGCACCGGTCGTCGTATTGAATAGAAGATCGAGGACTTCGCGTTGCTTGGGTTGCTGAAGGTTGAAAATCAGATTCGCGCGCTGGAAGGTGCCTGAGATACCGAAGCCATCAATTGTTTGGTACTTCTTCGTAAGGTCAATCGTGAATTTATGCTGGCCTGGCGAACTTCGAATGCCGCAGAGACTAGAAGCGGTGTAGCCGCGAGGGCAAGGTGCGCTAGTGTGAAATACATCGTGGGTCTTGAAGCGTGGACTGAACCATCAATAGACGGCTTCAGAAACCACTCTTGAAGTATATCCAGGAAAACCGCGTGTAGGGCTCACAGAGGATGATCATCGTGTTTCTCAATTTAGACACGCTCGCCTCTTACCCGGTCCTACCGTGCAGCGCAAATTGTATATTGAAGTTTCGCTTGCGGCTTCAGGCACTATATACAGATCCCGTACGAAGTGCCAAGCGATTCCTATTCCACCGGGTGAGGGGCAAGCTACATGTTTAACCGATCAGGCGTGCTGAAGCTATGCAGCTTGCACTATCGTGGACAATGCGATCAAAGATGGTGGATAGACGCAAGTCGAACTCATCAGATAGATGGGAGCCCAACGAACTCGGCGCAGATCTCCAGCAACCTGTCTTGAGCCTTCTCATCATCTGCCGCAGCCTGCGGCCTTCCTTGTTTCTTGCCGGGCCTGAAATACTTCCCACTCTTCTTAGCCAAGCCTTCGTCTCCTTCTGCGAGCATAACGTAGCTTTCCACCGCTGCTTCAACGCTACCAGGCGCTGAGCTACCACCCATCTTAGTAGGCACCCAGCCTGGATCCAATGCATTACTCTTGATATCTGGCCATCGCCTCGCAAACGCTTTGGCGAACATGACATTGTGAAGTTTGCTTGCGCAATATGCCGCGTTGTCGCTCCACTTGCCTTCGCCCCGCTGAGTCCAAAGAACATCGTCCAGGCTGGCGGAACCACTTTGATGCATTTCCGAAGAGAGAAATACTAAGCGCTTGGGGCGTGTGATCAACGATGTGAGGATAAACGGCGCGACGGTGTTCACAGCGGCGAGGGCTGGGATTCCATCGCTCGTCTTCCGGAAAGGGCCACGGTACAGACCGGCATTATGGATCACGCAGTCGAAGGCACCGAGCTTGTTGATTTGTTCGGCTATACCTTTGGTCTCGGAAACGTCGGATAGGTCGCCCGTCACGACTGTCTCGGCGCCAGGGCAGGCAGCAGTCGCGTCTTTTGCGCGTTGAGCGTTGCGGGCGTGGAGAACAACAGAGTGTCCGTTTGCGACGAGGCGCTGGGCGACGATAGAGCCGAGGCCGTCTGAGGAGCCCGTGATGAAGATGCGCGCCATGTTGTGGCACCAAATGTTAACATGTGAGGCTGATATTGGTGGTGGAGTTGCAATCGTGGCTCGCGATTCTCGTTACAATATCATGACGTCATCATGCACTTCAACACGATGTATGTATGTATGTAACGTAATCCACATGCAGATGGACCGCCCCAGCAGATGGACCATCTTTGCCAAGACCCCACCGCACATTGCTAGAAGCTAGGATAGCTAGTCTTGAGCAGGCAAATACAGCTGCTTCTGAACGGAAAAAGCGTACTGTGGTAGCCGGGGTAAGTAGTGTATGTGGCAAGGGTGGTGGCCTTGTTTTGCCGCTTTTCTGGCCACTAATCAAAGGCTGAAAATCAGCCACGTAATCTTGTAGTACGTATTTTTTGAGCTGTTTCTAGAACAGAACAGAACAGAGCGGGGTTGAAATTGTTAGGCATGCGGGGTAAGATGCTATTGTTAATTATTTGTACCTTTTTGGCTGCATTGCGCAGCGGGTGTAGACCTGCATCCTGACAGAAATACTCTGCACCTGCAAAGCTAGTTACTGCTATAGAATCCCACACATTACTACCTAATGAATCTCTCTTTGATCCTCAATCCTCAGCATGAGCCAGAACCCTCTTAGCCCAAGCCTGAACCCTCTCAACCTGAACCCGAGTCCTCTCAGCATGAGCCAGAACCCTCTCAGCCCGAGCCATAATCCTCTCAACCTGAACCCAAGTCCTCTCAGCATGAGCCAGAACCGTCTCAGCCCAAGCCTGAATCCTCTCAACCTAAGCTCTCTCAGCCTAAGCCCGCACCCCATCACCGGTATCTCACACGCAATGAACGGATTTGAGTACACACACTTTGGGATGTAGGGTAGTCTTTAGTAAAAATCTAGCAGCAGCTTGGTTTAACATGGCGCCAGGTC
>ML976040.1:81863-215919 GCA_010015635.1 Clathrospora elynae
GTAAGAAAAAGCGGATCCAGCAGGGAGGGACCCTATCACAGGCAGAGGCAGAGGAATTAATTGCTGAAAGGGATGTTGAGACACAATTTGAGGTACAGAGGCATAAGGAGAGGGTCCAAACAGGTACTGGTGGAGGGGCTATTTGACACTGCAAGAGATGTGGCAAGGCAGGACATAACAAGCGCACATGTAAGAAAGATAGAGCAGATGTAGACGGATAATGTGAGCTACTGTGCATTGCAATAGCTTGTTGTAGTGCAAAGTTATGTACATGTGAAGGTGGATTACTTAGTAAAGGTAGTCCATCAGCTGGGGCGGTCCATCCGCATGTGGATTACGTTAACAGAAACGCGAAACTGAGAAGAGATGAAGAGTAGCGATAAGGGTTGGTTGTTGTTGTCGAAAGAGGTAAGGGGGTGAGAAGATTGGAAGGACAATATATAAACAGGATATGTGGACAACGAGGCAGCATTGACCTGTCGTCGCGCGTGGTAAGAGAGAAGGGTCTAAGAAAGCATGACTGCCACATCCTCAAACGGGAGAAGTAGCGTACGGCCCAGAAACCGTCAGTCGCAATTATCAAGCAATGCAGGTAGTACCCAAAAAAAAGCTCCTCACAACACTATCAGAACACTGTACATGACCATTCGAATCATCAAAGTAATGATATACACACTATTCCCAGACACTCATCCATCCCATCCACTCCATTCTACCCCACTCCACTCCACCAGCAGACCAAATCTTGACCCGAGAACCCCACAACATCCAATTACGACAACATGTTCAAGCAGATGTAGCTGTAGAACCTGTCATTCATGTTACCCTTCGCCGTGGACCTCAGATCAGCAGTCCCGGGGTAATAAATCCCGAGGAAGTCGGACCCATTATTCATTAGTTTGCGACAGTATGCGTTGCTAGGAGCAGCAAGTTAGTCACACATGTATATAGACATGCTGGAGAGCAAGGGGCTGATGGACGGGAGTAGAAGGAAAACAAGGGAAAAAAAAGGTACGAACGTGTAGAACTCGCAGTAGAAGCCAATGTCAGGCCCGATGGAGGACTCTGTGCCGGCGAGTAGCGTGCAGTCTGCGTCTGAGCTGCCGAGTGGTGAGAACTTGTGTTCGCATTTGCCACCCCAGTTGATGTCTTCGCAGACGTAGACCTTGGAGTGATATATTAGTCGAGACTCACATCATCCATTTATTATCAAAGAGCAAAATATACACTTGTCAAAGCACCGGTGGTGGAGGAAGAGGGATGGAGGTGGTACTTACACCAGCTTTTGGCTCAGGAACCGGGACCGGAATCGTAGCGATTGGCGACTGGGCAGAATTTATGGAGGACACAACGGAGGACGTCGTAGTAGTTGCTTGAGACGTGACAGTTGGGACGATGGTGGCTGTCACTAGTATCGGGCTTATCGTGTCTCTCTTGGGCAGTGACAGTCTCGGATATGAGGGCTTCGGCGGTGCTGCGAGGGAAATGCTGGCGAAGAGCATGGAGAGAAAGATAGAGGAGTACATAATGATGATGTTTGGATTCTTGGAGGTGAACGACAATATTTTAATGATAGTCAGGGTTGTCGAAGTAATGATGGAGGTTGCTGCGTGCTGGCTGAACAAAGTGCATGGCATATTCCCCTCTTTATACATGTCATCATTGCAGTTTCAACCGCTTCTGAAGAAAGTTCGATGTCAATGCTTTGTTTGTCAAAAGTACATGTGTGTTGATTGCGACGGGAGTTGCTCAACGGCCAAGATGCGTGATACGAGGTTGTCGAGGTTGTGTGACCGGATCGACGGTTACACTGTCATCTGCAGCACGCGACCTTCCTGCACGTAGGCTCCGCGCGCCCACACAGAGCTTTGCGCGGATACATGAACTTGAACAGTGGATGTAGTGTGAGTGTGATGGCTGGGCATTGCGCAGTAGGTACGTACCGCGAGCGTACACTGCTCCTGTATGTCACAGCTTCGCTACAGCTGCTTCTGTAGGCAGTTCGCCATAAGGGATGGTTTGTTTTGTGGTACATCGGTCGGTTGCGTCAGGCAACGTCTCCCGTGAGGGTACAACGGGTGACTGATGAAACGGATAAGAATTGAGAGCGACTCCCTTGCTGCTGGAAGTACCGTTTTATGAGGACACAATAACGGTTACAAGAAATACATACAGGCACGATCCAGTGCGGTGGTATCATTCGCGCTCCAATAACCCAAATCAAAACAAAGCGCTGCAACACTACAAGGCCGTCACGATAAATCTTCCCAGGTGCAGCAATAGTCCGCGATTGTCCTGTAAGAGCACAATAAACCCGCTGCCGTGATGATAGGGTAGTCCGAGAGTACTCGCGGTACGTTGACCCACTTTTCAGCAAATACATTATCCAGGTATAGGTTTAGACGTTTGATGATATGTAGCGGCTGTACTAAGACGCAGGCTTTTCCGGCGCATCTAGCCGCTCAGGCTCGTAACTCGTCTCCCCCAACATATTCGACGGTCCAGAGACAGAGGGCGCTGCCGGAGCAGTAGTACTCGGACCCCGAGCTGCTGCAGCGTGCAACCGTTGATCTAGTGCTTTCATAGCCAGAGCCCGTCTTCTCTCTGCTTCGGCACGTGTGGCTCCTCCTCTCCCATCCCTGCTGTTGGGGTTTATGATGCTCGGTAAGCCTCCCTCGGCCCTGGCGCTCGCCTGCTCATTGCCGGCGTCGATGTCTTGGTGGGAGAAAGGTGTGCAAACTTTCAGGGCTACCAGTGTGTTGTAGATGCCGTCGGTAAGCGCGCCCATGGGCGTCTGGATGGGCTCAGG
Source organism: Clathrospora elynae (assembly GCA_010015635.1). Taxonomy (NCBI): domain Eukaryota; kingdom Fungi; phylum Ascomycota; class Dothideomycetes; order Pleosporales; family Diademaceae; genus Clathrospora; species Clathrospora elynae. The sequence continues at coordinate 84,673 of ML976040.1, forward strand.
GAAAAAGTGAGCGAAGGCGAACGTGTCGGAAGCGTCTCCTCGGATAACAGAGCCGTCACCGGTGGCAGTGGATGAGAGCGAGGGGCTGAGGCGGTAGAAGCGGAGGTAGACCCAGGAAGTCATGAAGCCAAAGTATGCCAGGAACATGGCCGTCTCAGTGCCCACGACTATGCCGGAGATGGTGTTCGCGAGGAGGAATATGGCGGGGAAGTGCTTCACTCGCATGCGAATAAGGCCCTTTGCGATGGCGACGGTGTGTTCGGGGACGAGCTGCTTGAAGGAGACAAGGAAGCCAGCCTGGATGGCAATGCCGCCAGAGATGGTGGTGTGGCTGAGCTTTGTCAATACAGTTTTTCCAACGAGGGGTGTTCCTACATACATCATCGAGCCTTTGCTCATCAGGGCGTAGCCGGCCATATAGAGCAGGAAGGCCAATATGTTCGGGATCATGGCCACGAACAAAGTAAACTTGATGAACTCATTGGAGCCCCACGCGCGCTCCAAGTAGCGTCCTCCATAGAAGACAGTGAGACCCGTGACAATGAGACCCAGGACATTCTGCTCTACTACTGTCGCTAGCGCGAACACCCAAGGATACCAGGGAAAAGACCGGCCGGGGACTATAGTGAGCCATGGCACGCCGTTGCCGACGCCGATCAGCGGCTGCTCGACCTTCTCGACCCAGTCTGCGTGCGGCCGCAGCGCAAAGTTGACGAGTGTGAAGAAGACGACAGCAGCGAGCAGGCCACGAGTCAGAGGGGGGAGGTTTATCCGTGCCATGGTGAATGAATAGTCGAAGCCTTCTCCGGCTTGTGGTGGTGAAGGCACCGAGGCGCAGTTTGATACTTGGCTAACCGGGATGTGGCTGAAGATGCGGCGCTCGGGCATCGGACAAAGATCAGCCCTGTCTGGCGGATGTGGAGACTAGCGTGCCGAGGAGTGTGCGTCTCGTAGTGCAGGTACCTAGCCTTTGAACCTCCTCTACCAGCCAAACACTGCCGAGGCGCGCGACAACCACACGCCGAATAACAAGACACATACTGACCCCTCTATAGCGCATGCACTAGTACAGAATGCGCCATGGCGGAGACTCTGAGCAGCAACGCGATGAATTACCTGGGTACATTCCCAATACGCTTCCGCATCGCTGCGCATATCTAACACCCACTCCAGTATGGCGATATCTACAGGAAGCTGGGTTCGGCAATGCAGCGCTGCAACTCTCACGCTGCTGGATCCGCGACCCCGACACGCTCCCCTTCGCCAAGAACATCGACCCGCACACACTCATCAGGCTCGTTCAGGATGGCATGTGCTTCGACCAGTTGCAAGCCGAGGCCAGTAACGTACGTCGTATGCCCTGGTAGAGAAGCGCGTGCTGACGTGTGCAGACTGAGCCGCGATACAGATTCGGGCCCGACCACGGACGACCCTTCTCTGCGCGCAACGGCAACCTCTTGACTCTCGACAAGGGCATACCCGCCTATGAACTGGCCGCCGAATCGAACGGAGCCGTGCAGGAGCCGCCGCCGAAGAAGTCGTTCAGGCGGAAGAAGCCCACGAAGACTGCAAACGGTGCCGAACCGCGACCCGAGCCTGAAGCCAACGGCGATGCGATGGACATCGAGCAGAACGGAGCGACACACGTGACAAACAGCGTGCGCGCTGAGTCGGAGCCCACGGTCTCAGATGCCGAGTCGCCCACAATCACCGAGATAGCCATATCAACACTCAGTATCGGCCAAGACGCCTTGATCCAGACCGAGGTTATTGCGGATCTCACTCCTGGGACCGTCTTCATTCCGCGCCCAGAGGACTTTGCAAAGATTGTCGAGCACACGTCCTGGGGGCCCTTGGATTCGGCCGTAATACTCGCCGCGGGCAAATCTCTGCTCCAGGTTCACGCTGTCAATCCGACCATTAGCACGTTAGACATACATTTGCCCGTCAACAACTTCGATATTACCGCCCTGTGTTGGCATTCAGGCGACGAAATCACCGTGTCCGTACGTGAACAGTACTCCAACGAAGTCGGAGACAAGATGATGATGGACAAGCTCATCAAGCTCACCGAGGGAGGCCAAGAGTCACACGTAATTTCGTCTACTGCCGGTCTTATCAACACGCTTCGCTGGAATGCGGAGAGAAATCTACTGTTGTCTATCTCGACAGACGGGGAGAAGGGATCCATCAAGATCTGGAAGAACGACAGCGATTCGATTCCTGCGTGGACCGAGTTCACCGACACGGCCATTTTTGACGCGCTCTGGATAAGCGACTCGGCCTTCGTCGTCTGTGGTATTAAGCTTTTCAAGATATACGAAGTCGGTGATTCCTTGACGGCCCAGCGAACGCTAGATACCCGGATAACGTGGGAAACGGTCAAATACGACGCAGCCTCGGGCATCGTTGCTGTGCTGGGCATCGACGAGCAGAGAGGCTATCTTGGCATCCTCCACCCGAACGACTCAATGAGCCTGCAAACGCACGAACACCCTGACGAATATCCCACCGACCTAGACTTCCGGGTAAGGACAGTAGCCAACACCCAAACGAACGGCTCATCTGTACCCTCCGTACTTCTCGCAACAAGCTCCATGTCCGGTGCAGCCCGTATTTGGGATGCAAACGAACCTTTCAATTGCGTCAAGAGGTTACCCACCACAGACGGTACCCAGGCCTTCAAGATAGCTTTCTCGCCCGATGGGTCGCTTTTAGCAGCAGCCGGTCCTGACGCCGTCACCATATGGGATGTTGAGAGGAGAGAAGTCCCAGTAGCTTCGTGGCGTGCAAGGGAATGGACAAGCGATAAATGGAATCCCGGTGTAGACGGCGAGTTTAGTCTCGGCTGGGATCCGGACAGTTCGCGGCTGTCCATTGCTCTGGGAAACCAGGTATGCTTCAAACCATGTCCAGCTACCATCAACCATTAACTTTGCTGCAGATTGCGATCATCACAGTCCCCCGATAGTCCCAGGTACCACCTTTCAAACGATGCAAAGTGCATCATTTGCCGTCTATGCCAGGTTCTTGGATCTCACACGAAGAATTCGACTCCTGCTTGAAGCTGCTGCTGCATAGCGCAGTGACCAAGAAGTAAGTGCCGAGCCGGCTGCGCAAGCGATTGCGCAGATGCGCTTCCGCAGATGCAAAATCACAGCGCGAGGCGGGGCGCAAAGTGGAGGTCGGGGTGGCACATCTCCATCTGGATGCGGAGTGCAGTTCATGCTGATAAGCTGAGCGGCTTCTGCCAATCATCTACGGTACCGTGTACTGAACCCGACTTTCAACCTGGTCCACATTTTTGACATTCCCCGCTACCGTTAGCTCAATGCCTCGGCAATTGACACGGGAACCACTTTGGCCGCGAGGAGCGTCATGCTTGTTGCTTACCTGCAGCGATTACTTATTAACGAGCGCTGTCGCCTCTTTGACGATGATTACTATTGGGGATTCATCCTTCTCATATTTGTAAACTACCTGCATTGTAACGCGTAGCACTTCAATAGAGCTCCAAGAATCGGATACACTTCGCAAGACGTTATTTCCCACTGTGCAGCGCTTGCTCTTTTCCATAAACGATGTCGGCGATACCGAATCTTCCTTCCGATATGCCAGGCCTTCATGCGAACGGGACTACGAACGGCTTTGCTCCGAAGTCTTCATTCAAACTCAATGATGCGCCCGTGGAAAACCTGCGACCTTTGAAGGTTGTTGTAATCGGTGCTGGGTACTCGGGAATTTATTGTGGCATTCGAATACCCGAGAGGCTGAGGAATGTTGAGTTGGTGATTTATGAAAAGAATGCTGGCGTTGGAGGGACATGGTTTGAAAACAGATATCTGGGCTGCGCATGTGATGTGCCTTGTCAGTACCTATTCAGTGCTACGTGTTTTGTGTCTTGCTAAATATTCTGATAAGCACACTCATACCAATACACGTTTCAACCGAATCCCAACTGGTCGTCCCTCTACGCGCCAGCGGGCGAAATACAGTCTTACCTCGAGGACGTAGCGAAGAAGTACTCCGCGGACAGATTTATCAAGCTACGTCACGAGGTCAAAGGGTGTCGCTGGGATGACAAGATCGCGAAGTGGCACATCACCGTAAAGAATCTGGCGACAGGCGAGACAGCGCAGGATCAGGCGGACGTGTTAATATCTGGGAGAGGAAATTTGAATACCCCTTCTTGGCCGGATATAGACGGCCTAAATACGTTCAAAGGCGAATTGATGCATTCTGCGACTTGGAACGAGAGGTATGGCACCTTCGCGCCTTATATAGCCCAGGTGTACTCACATGACACAGCTATGACTTCGAGAACAAGCGAGTAGGCGTGATCGGCTCAGGCTCTTCCTCCATCCAGATCGTTCCCTCACTTCAGCGATTGCCAGGGACTCAGGTCAACACCTTTGTACGAAGTAAAACGTGGATATCGCCTCCCTTTGGCCAAGACCTTTGGGACAAGTATGGCTTTCAGGGGTCAAATATTCCCAAGGAGCTTCGTGACCGCTTTGCCAATGACCCCGAGTACTATCAAAAGTTCCGCCTCACTGTTGAAGAAGACGGCAACGGAATTCACGCTTTTACCATAAAGGGCACTAAACTGCAACTAGACGCGAAGGTCATGTTCCACGAACATATGCAGAAGAGACTGGAAGGCAAGCCCGAGATCTTCGAGGCGCTACTGCCTTCCTTCTCACCAGGATGTCGTCGCCTGACACCTGGTCCCGGGTATCTCGAGGCGCTGACACAGCCAAACGTCTCCTTCATCACATCACCAATCACACGAATCTCCGAATCCGCCATCCACACCGCAGACGGCAAGACTCACGAAATCGACGCTCTCGTATGCGCAACGGGCTTCAGATCCTCCGCTCCACCCTCCTTCCCCCTAACCGGTACCAACGGTCTTCCTCTGACCAAAAAGTGGGAAACCCGCGCTAGGACATACCTCTCACACTCCATCGCCGGTTTCCCCAATCTCTTCACCATGCTCGGCCCCAACTCCACAATTGGGTCAGGTAGTCTGACCACCATGATTGAATCTGTAGGCGACTACATCATCAAAGCGATCCGCAAGATTCAGAAAGACAACATCGCCGCCATGGTCGTGAAAGAAGCGCGTGAAAAGGATTTCATAGAGTATGTCGACGCGTACTTTGGAGGCACGGTCTTCACCGAAGAGTGTCGCAGTTGGTATAAGAACAAGGGGACGGGGGAGGTGGTGGGGCTGTGGCCGGGGAGTACGCTGCATTGTGTGGAGGCGATGAGGAGTCCGCGATGGGAGGATTTTGAGTATGTGTATTTGAATGACCTGGAGGGGGTGGAGGGGGATGGACTGCATGGGGTGGGCAGCAAGTCGAATAGACTGGCTTGGCTGGGGAATGGGTGGAGTGTTAATCAGTTGGAGGTGAGGGATTTGGCGTGGTATCTGTATCCGGAGTTTTTGGACAAGCCGGTTGCGCCGTTGCCGGAGATGAAGGAGAGTTTGGGGGTACGGCCGTTTTCTTATTAGAGGGGAGGATGAGGTGAATATGAAAAGCTTTGTATGATCATTTTCACAGAACACATTGGCTTGGGTGTAGTTTCATGCTTCATGTTCGCAATCACAAGCTAGAAGCTGGGGAAGCCCGATTGGGTTAGAAGCTTTGTGGGGAAGCCGAGGCTGCAGGTGGAGGTTCACATGTCGTAGTTTCACTCATCACCTTTTACAACATCTACTCGATTTGTGCCTCACAACGGAGGCGCATACCTCCACGAAGCTTGCCAGATCATCGCGCGGCGGCATACATCACGCTCCTCAACTTCATCGAACAGCAACCATCCAAATCTCGACATTGAGCTCCCCGCGGCAACCGCGTCACATCCCTTCGCGCACAAGTGACGTACCTACACCGCCGATGCCTCTACCACGGTGACCATGGCCGTCTTCTCCAAACCCCTCTCCTCCCACCGCCTCACTAGCGCCTCTGCAAAAGCCATAGTAAACGACCTCACGCGCCTATACCTGCAACACCGAACCCGCATCTCCCGCGCCGTCTACCTCACCCTCTTCGTCACCCTCATCAACCGCATCCGCAACGCCATCGCCGAGCAAAAGGCGTCTTCCCTGCGTCGCGCGTCCAAGTCCGCTGCTTCTGGCGATCGCGAAGCAACGACGGGCAGGAAGAAGGTCGAGTTGAATCGCGAGTTCTTCAAGAATCTGCTGCGGTTGCTGAGGATATGTGTGCCGGGTTGGAGGAGCAAGGAATGCAGGCTGTTGGTTGGACATAGTTTTTTCCTGGTGCTGCGAACGGTGATAAGTTTGTATGTAGCCGAGTTGGATGGGAGAGTTGTTGGGGCGTTGGTTAGGGGGCGCGGGAGGGAGTTTTTGGGTGGGTTGGCGTGGTGGATGGCGGTGGCAGTTCCGGCGACGTTCACTAACAGTATGGTAAGTCAACCTTCCAAGTCGCTCATCGAGGGGGAAATATAATTAAGAGGGGCTACAGAAGGAGCTTGAGATGTTTGGGCAAGAGAGGATGAATGCTAACAGCAACAGCTCTCCTACCACCAGTGCAAACTCTCCCTCCAATACCGAACACGCCTCACGAATTACATCCACTCGAAATACCTCTCGCAAATGACCTTTTACACACTCAGCGCGCTCGATGACCGCATCGCAAATGCTGATCAACTCATAACCGTCGATGTAGCTAAATTCTCAAACTCTCTTGCAGAACTCTACTCCAACCTCGCTAAACCCGTCCTCGACATTATAATATACAACTACTCGCTATCCCGAAGCGTTGGCGGCGAAGGTCTGTTCTTCATGTCACTGCTGGTCCAGATCAGCGCAAACGTGATGAGGGCGTTAACACCGCCGTTTGGGAAATACGTGGCGGATGAAGCGAGACTGGAGGGCGAGTTCAGGTTTCAGCACAGCAGGTTGATTGACTGGAGTGAAGAGGTGGCGCTCTATGCTGGGCACGAGGCGGAGAAGGATACGTTGGATAAGGGGTACTTTACCTTGATCAAGCATGTGAATCGGATACTGAGGAGACGGTTTTACCATGGTGTCATGGAGGATTTCGTTATCAAGTACTTCTGGGGTGCGCTGGGTTTGATGCTGTGCAGTGTGCCGGTGTTCTTCAAGGTTCCGGGGACGGGTGGAAAGAGTATGGGGGATCGGACGGAGAGTATGTTTTTGCTTCCCTATTTGTATTCCGTGTTTTGTCTTGCTAATAGAATGACAGGCTTCGTGACCAACCGCCGCATGCTCCTCATGTCCTCGGACGCCTTTGGCCGTGTAATGTTCTCCTACAAGGAAATCACTGAACTCGCAGGTTACACCTCACGCGTCTCAACCCTTCTCGACGTAATCGCAGACATCCAAGCCGGCCACTTTGAAAAGAAGCTTGTCTCCTCTGCCGACATTGAGGAGAACGCCGCTGTCTTACGAGGCCGCGGTACCGTGACAGAAGGCTCAGACATCAAATTCGACAACGTACCCATCGTCTCGCCCAACGGTGACGTCCTCGTGCGCGCACTATCTTTCCACGTTAAACCCGGCGACCATCTCCTCATCGTCGGACCCAACGGCTGCGGCAAGTCGAGTTTATTCCGAATCCTCGGCGGCTTGTGGCCCGTCTACGGCGGCGAGGTGCGAAAACCGCCGTTTGAAGATATCTTCTACATCCCCCAGCGTCCGTATCTCTCCCGGGGTAGTTTGCGCCAGCAGATTATTTACCCGGATTCGCTGCACGATATGCACGAGAAATCGCTTACCGATGGCCATCTGCTTTCTATCCTAGCTACGCTGCAGATTTCTAGCTTGGTGGACCGGCCGGGGGGGTTTGATGCGGAACAGGCGTGGGAGGATGTGTTGTCTGGGGGTCTGCAGCAGAGGGTTGCTATGGCGAGGTTGTTTTACCACAAACCACGGTATGCAATCTTGGATGAGTGCACGAGTAGTGTTACACTGGAGGTGGAGAAGGGGATGTATGAGGAGGCGAAGAGTCTGGGCATTACGCTCATGACTGTGTCGCATCGGCGGAGTCTGTGGAAATATCATTGTAGGATATTGCAGTTTGATGGGCAGGGCGGTTTTTATTTTGGGGAGCTGGATGCGGAGAGGAGGGCGGTGCTTGAGGAGTAAGTCGCCACTGATTCAAAGGGATGGAGATGGGAATTAATGCTAACGAAAGATAGTGAGAAGGAAGAGATTGATTTGCAGCTCCGTGCTGTGCCGGATATTGAGCAACGGATTGCCGAGTTGGAGGTTTCGCGGTAGGCGCGGTGGAATGGGATGAGAAGCTGTCAAGGCTTGTAAGAGTACTTATGCTGGTTACTTCAAGGCCATGGAATTTGAAACCTCTCGTCGCACCATCTTATTTCGTGTTCAGCACCCTGCACACACCAGTCCCCGTTAGAAAGGCGTGGTATTTGGCGGGGAACACGCTAGTAGAAACTAGCCCCGGGTGCTCCCGCGCTGATGAACAGGTGATCGGCCGAAGGTTTGCCGCGATCACCGAGTAATCGCCGTTGTGATTAGCGGCCAGGAGCTTGACCCTCTCTCACAACATACCTTCACGGCAGCTGCACGACGCGTCGCGCCTGCTCACACCGTTGTGGTCTCCCCCTCGCAACGCTATTCACGCCTTAACGCCCCCACCCACGCCCATCTCCGCGCTGCTCCTGGCTAGCGCCCGGCTGCAATGACGACACTCAGGATCGGCCAGACGGTCGAAACAACGGGCGAGCAGCAGGGCATCGTGCGATACGTGGGACCCATCCATGTCTCGGACGGCATCTTCGTGGGAATTGAGCTTTCCACGGCCACGGGCAAGAACGATGGCTCGGTGCGCGGAGAACGATACTTCTCGTGTCCCCCTGGCCACGGCTTGTTTGTCAAGGACGCGAGCGTGCAGGTCATCGCCCAAGCGCCTCCGCCCAGGCCTGCAACTGCCGCAGCTACACCACAGGCAGCCGCCGCCCGTCCGAGACCACCAACAAGCCGCCCCCGGCCCTCCAGCGTCATAGCGCCCAAGCCTGCGCCGAGAGCCTCCACCTTCACCAGGCGGCAGTCTGTCGCACCCACCGCCTCCAGTCCCGCGCCCCGCGCCCCAGTCCGTAGACCGAGCATCGCCAGCTCTACCGACGCTCCGGCGCGGCCAACACATTCCGCCTCACGGCCCAGCATCTCCTCAACCACCGCGCAGAACGCCCCGAAGACATCCCGAGACCCTAATATCGAGACGCTCCAGACGAAACTCCGACATCTCGAGAAACAGCACGCTGAAGACCAGGAGCGCCTGAGAGAGCTCACCCAGATTAGAGATGAGCGAGACCGGTTCAGCGGTCTCATTCAAAAACTGCAGACGAAGTGCCAGACGCAATACGTCGAAGCACAAGATCTGAAGGAGAAGGCGCGGAATCTCCAGCTGGAAAATGAGACCCTCAGCAAAGCCCACCAAGACCACGAGGTCGATCTCGAGGATGCCCTGCTTGACAAGGAAATGGCCGAGGAGCGTGCTGAGCAAGCGGATGCGGAAATCGAGTCTTTGCGCAAGCGCATCGACGAGCAGAGTCTGGAACTCGACATTCTGCGAGACGAAGCAGAGCTGTTCACTGCCGAGATGACCGAGGATGAGAAGCAGGAAGCAGGCTACTACCGACTCCAGCATGAGAACGAACGCCTGCGCCACGCCCTGGTCACACTAAAGGAGATGACCGAAGAGAGAGAGCAAGACCTCAAGGCGAGGATTCTGGGGCTGGAAACCGATGTCACACAACTCGATGCTTATGAGCAGGAGGTTTCTACGCTACACCAACGCCTCGCCGAGTCGGACGCACTCATCGAGCACCTCAAACAGCAACTGGATGCTGAGAACGAGACCGAGGACATGGTGAGCGAATTAACTCACCAAAACCAACTTCTCTCAGATCGGATCGCAGAGCAAGACATGGTTGTGCAGGATCTCGAAAACCTCAGAGAACTCAATGACGAACTCGAAGCTCAGCACCTTGAGCAGGAAGAGGACATGCTTGCGGAGCTCGAAGACAAGAACAGTGAGCTTGCAGAGCAAGCACGGCGCATTGCGGAGCAGACCGCCATCATCGCCGACCATGAATCCCTCATCTCCAAATTCCGAGACCTCGTTGTAGATCTACAAAGCCGGATGGCCGACGCCGAGTCTTCGAAGACGATGACAGAAGCTCAAGTGAAGGACACTACCGGAAGGTTCAACGAAGTCATGGACCTCAACCGACAGCTTCACGCAGCGACCGTCCAGTCCACCACGAGAGAAATCGAGACTGTACTTGTATCCTTGAAGGCTGACCAGCTCGCTGAAAAACTCGAAATATGGAATGAGACAGAATCGAAAGAGTTCACTAGGAGTGAATCGCTCCAGGCCTATCTCACAGCGGAGAGGATCGCTGGCAAGGCCGGGCTTTTGAGTCAAGTCCTCACGAGCACCTGTCGACAGATGAGTAACAGCGGCCGATTGGATGATGCCATGTCGCGACTGGTGTGCTCTGAGTCTATAAGTCATCTAGATGTCCTCAGAGATGGTAGCAACCGCCTTTGGTCTGCCATTCGCGGTTTGTCCCTGTCGCAGTTCGCCAGCATTGGACCGATCTACCAAGAATTACTCGCTATCGAGCAAGTTCTTGACCAGGGTCTTAATGCTTTGAAGGCTGACACGGTCAACTTCGAGGAGCTCGCAGGCTCCATCCAACGCTCGATCAAGATCCATGAGGCTGTCCTTATGAGCCATCAGGAGACTCTGGCTGGGCGGCCGGAGGACGAATTGCTGTCCAGGGCGACCTCTATCAAAGCTCGACTTGGCTACATCAGCTACGTTTACGATGTGGCCGCTTTCACGCTGCAAAAGGCCCCCATCGGCATACTCGAAGGGTGTGAAGATACCCTGGAGCACTTTAAAACGCCGTCGGAGACGACGAAGGGTGTGTTTGCGGCCGCTGCCAAGTTCCAACGGACTTTGCAGGCTCTGCAAAAAGACAACATGTATCCTCGACTCCCCGAGGGCCTTGATGACGTCGCCCACTACGATGACGGATTGGCTCAAGCTGCTGAAGGCATCACTGTATTTGCTCGTAAGCTCATTAATGAGGTTACAAGGTGCTCCAGCCTGTCAGAAGACGATTCGGTCTCTGCTCGCGAGATTGAATCGATGAAGACGTGCATTGACGGTCTTGACGCTGATCAACGCTCAACCTTTCTTTCTTCTGGCGTCACCGGGCTTGCCATCAGCCTGCGCAACTGGACTGATCACGCTGCCGTGCTCAACAACAATACTGAGATTGAGATTGGACCCACGCCCTGGGCGCAGAAAGCAAAGGAGGTCGAAGCGGCACGTAAAAAGGACGACGAGGCTGTACGCCAGTTGCAGACCCTGACAGCGGAACATCGTGCTACCGTCCTGAAGATCCACGAGCGAGAGCAGGTCATAGCGACAAAGGAACTAGAGATTGAGCACCTGATAGCCAAGAATCGGGACGCTGCTACGAAGACGGAAGGCGTTGAGGCTTTGCAGGAAGAACTCTCCAGACGCCACGATAAGATTACAGAACTCGAAACCCTACTTCGAACGCAGGAGCTAGAGTTGGAGACGCAGCGCGACCGCGTCGCCAACGCCCGTCTATCCGAGAAGAAAGAAGCCGAGCTCGCCGCGTCAAATTCTATGGCCGCAATCGAGCCCGCTCATCAAGGATCAGACCCGCGAAATGCTCCAGCGGGCCTCAAAACTTTCCTCCACGCTCTCCAGAACGAAAACCACTGGCTGCGTGAGCGCGAGTACAAGGACGCGTTTGACCGCAACGTGAGGGACATCTTCGGCAAAATGCCATTTGCCAGCCACGAAACTTCGCATAGAGAGGAGATGGCGAAACTTGCCTCGCTCGAGCTGACTTGGCTCACCGACGATGATGACTCTGATGATCTCGATACACCGCCGAGGGTGGTCAGCCCTACTTCAGACGAGGCGCATATGCAATACCATATCTCGGACTCGAACCGGCATAAGATGTCGGCTTTGGCACTCACAGGGGTCAAGATGGGGTGGCAAGAGAGCGCGAGGAACCATCGATTGGCATTGCAGGCTGCGGAGGAGGACTTTATGGATCTTTCTCTTCTCGTGGAAGGGGGTGAGGATTCGGTCCTTACGTACCCTTGAATTTTCAGCTCTTCGAACAGGGGACAGTTACGATTTTTGTACATGATGGCCGTGCAGAGGCTTTGGAACCTAGGTTGCGAGTTCTAGTGGGTTCTCTTCTTCTTCTTTTTTTTTTGGGGGGGGGGGGGGGGCCATGGGTTGGGAGAATGGGAGATGGGAGACGAAGAGCTATTTTGGCCATATGCATAGCGGTCGCCAAGGCATTCAGACATGACTCTGGGGGCATAGCGTTGCGTTGCATTTTATTAGCATTTGCATTTCCGCACGATACCCTTGGGAACTGCATTTATTTGCATAACAGATAGCACTCGAATCATCATAATCCTCATCATCCTGTCCCTTGACTACCCAGCTTGTGCAGAAACGGTGCGCATACCGTCAAAATATCTACTCAAAACCCATGCTTCCCCAGCTCCCCCTCAGTCCACTCCCAAAGCTTCTTTCGCAATCCCTCATCCCCCGCCCACTTACTCCCCCCATTCAGCACACCCACCGGTTTGTAAAACCCACCATTCACCAACTCCTCCTTCTTCACCGTAGCACACCACGTCGAGTTCAGCGCGCCACCCTCCGGACTCTTGTAATGCCCCGGCAGGACCAGCCCAATGATGCCGTATATCCACATGCCGACCTTGAGAAACACATTCGTGCGCAGCGACGCGAAGAGATCAGTCAGAATCACGCCGGGATGCAGGGACACGGAGGTGATGCTGGGGTAGCGCTCCGCGAGTTCGCGGGCGAAGAGGATATTTGCGAGTTTGGAAGCGCCGTAGCGACGCCAAGTGTGTTGGTGCTCGAGGGCGACTTGATCGAACTCTATGCCTTTTGACAGGGCGAAGTGGTGGGCCATGCTGCTTAGTGTTACGATTCTGACGTCGGCGCCGGGCTGCCTCGCCGTCTCGAGCAGTGTCGGTAACAGCAGCTTCGTGAGCAGCGCGTGGCCCATATGGTTGGTGCCGAATTGTATCTCGTAGCCCTCCTTCGTGGTCGAGTATGGGGACGCCATTATGCCCGCGTTGTTAATCAGCATGTCCAAGCGCGATTCCCGGCCCTTGAAGGTGGATGCGGCGTCGGCGATTGAGGAGAAGGACGTCAGGTCTAGCGGGAGATGAATGATCTCGCAGGCATTCGGTACGGAAGACTTGATGTCGGCGATGGCATCGCGGGCTTTGGATTCGGTGCGCGCGGCGAGATAGATGCGCGCGGGGTTGTGGGCGGCGAGGTAGGCGATTGTCTGTTTGCCTAGGCCTGCGTTGCCTGTAGATGTATAAGCTTCATGGTGTGCTTCGTTAAGAATGGGACAGATGCGTACCTCCAGTTACAAGGATGACCTTGCCCTCGAGGCTGCCAACATCCTGTGCGGGATTGAAGTTCTTCCCCATGCTCAAGTTCGTTATCTGGTCTCTGACTTCTGGAACGACGAGTCCGAGGCAGATTAGTATCACGGTGTTGGCTGTCTCGAGGATCTGGCGCAGGATGGAGAGGACGGTTGCCCAGGTCGAAGTTGTATCGTTGGCTCGCAACTGTCCTGAGGGAGAAGCCGTCTTCGCTATGGCAGCTATCTCGTCTTCTGCCATGGTTTGCCGCGAAGACCCGCTCATTGCTGGCTCCGCTTGCGCGGTCCGTCCACGGTACTTTTGCGACAAGCCTCGGCTTCATGTGAAGGCTGGCAAGCCATCTGAAGATTTCAACGCGACATGTATATAGGTATTCAAAGGTTTGACGCAAAAAGAAGTTTTTGATGAGGGTGCGTGAGATCAACGGATTTGAGCAAGTCACACAACACCAGATTGCGTCCCTACTAGCGCTTATGTGCAGTTCACTGTCAACAGAACTCGAGTTGCATTCTGTGATTTGTACTGCCGCGTGTGCGCGCACGTACGAGGGAAATGTTCACGGTTTAAAAACTCTGAGTATCAGCTTGCGATAGGCAGGCCTGGAGTGATCTGCTGTTCTATTTGTCGTTTTCTTCTCGTTATACCCCTACGATTTTCTGTTGTTTGTGACGGAGGGCAGTACATAAGAACTCGGAGCATAGAGTTCATATTTACATCTCAACATTTCAGATAGTTCAAGAAGGAAGAGAGCTGGTATGTAGTAACTGATTCATTACAGGGTAGTATAGCTACCCACGCGAAGCACTCGATCGCACCACACTCTATGCATTCTTGAACCTCGCATATGGATTAACCACATGCTCTTCTGCCTCCAAGTCATGCACTTGCACATTCACAGGAAACCGCTACATCGGCGCGCTATCGAATTCTGACCCTTGGGCTGGCTTTGCCGTCACAGATCTCCCCTTGAATGACGAAAGGAGATCCTGCCGTTCTAGCTCGAGCTCTGTGTCACTGGTCAAGTCTATCGCTCCGTCATACTGCTCAGCCGTAGGACACGCGACACTCCTTCGCTTCTTGGGGTTTGTTTGCCGCGGAACTGCAGGTAGAGGTGTAGTTGAAGCCGATGGGATTGACTGTTGAGTTGCTGTCACTAGCGGCGAGACTAGTCGCAGTGGCGGTGATACGGACTTGACGATGCCTCCCCATTCTTGGTCCGTGTAAGATGGTACAAAGGCGCCGGATTCTTGTCGCGATACTGGACTCGCATTGTTCCCTGGGATTTGCGTCTTTCTTCGTCCTGAAGCTGTGCTCGAAGGCTTCATCACTTTGCCTGGGTTCTTGGGCGGCAACGTAGCCGCGCTCAAAGGTATCGCTGCAATTGGTGTCGCGTTGCTTAAAGTCTGTTGTTGGGTGACAGGTTGTGCGGTGCCATTTGTATTGGTGGGCACATGCTCCCGGAATGCAACGGTTCCATTCCTAGGCTGAGTAAGTGGTGGTCCTGGATCTGTCCGCTGCCGCTTCGGCAAGCTTGTGCCAGATGATAGTGTGGGCGATTCCTTCTCTCTCTTGACAGTGACTGTTTTCTTTGGGGTTTGGACAGACGGCGGTATCGACGGTTTCGTCTTAGCCGGTTCTGGTTTGTTGCGATTTACGGTCGTCCCATTTACAGCGCCTCGTATCGCCTCGAGGTCCTCAATGTATTCCCAGATGACCTTCCAGATGGGTGTGTTGAGGCGGAGGTCAGTGAAACGCTCGCGCAGCGCCTCTCGCAGAGCCTTGATATCTCCGAGCAGTAGCTGGTTGTTCCTGGTTTCCGAGTACATGGAGATAAGGACAGTAACAGCCACCATCTCGACTGGCGCAAACGTCTGTACACCTTGCAGATACTTGTTGCTGTTTGTAAATGTATCCGGATCTTGTTCTATTAGTTCCATAAAGGTAGTCCAGACGCCCGCAAGATGTGATTTGATTGTGTCGTCAACGGCACTTTTGTTGGACAGAAACTTCGGTAGGGCGGCATAATTCGTCTTTAGGATGGGCACGCCGTTGGCCGCTGTTGGATGCATAACCTCCACGATTTGGCTGAAGCAGCTAAGCGTGAGTTGAAAATCCTTCGCACGAGCCCGGTCTTTCATCAATGAGTAGACATCTGGAAAGTCCACAACGAAGAGTTTTGCGAGTTCCTGCCATGGTCCAGTTGAAGCTCGCATCTTCTCTGCGGCACTGAGCTGAAGACCCATCTGTACTCTAGCAAACAGATCTTCCTCTTGCTGTAGCGACAGCTCGGTGAATTGAAAGGCGACGAAGTCTTTGTCTAGGAATAACTTTTGTGTTTCCTCGGAAAGCAACTTTTTGCGCCGGGGACCATGTCCATCGCAGAACCACCTACGACTGTCAGCTCTGTTCAGTTTCCTCTGAGTACACTTGGCAACCTACCATTTTTCTCCTCGATGGTCATGGCACGGAATCATGCCTTTGACGAAAGCCCGGACAGAGGATAGACGCTGCTTCCCATCGACACAGACAAGAGTCTTATGAGCTCTACCGCCATCCGGAGCGACGTGTCTCTTCTCATTTAATATAATGGGCGGGATGTAATAGTTTTCTGTGCACCAGGGCCATCAGTATTACTACGAGCTGCCTTCACAAGTGAGAGTACTCACCCATCAATGAATTTATCAAGCCTGTCATCCGGTCGGCTGTCTCACTGTCAGCGCGTGTAGAGACCCCAAGTATTGATTGCTTACCTGTCCACACAACCTCGCGCTGGTATTCTGGGTCAACATCAATGACGCCGCTTTCTAGATCCACTGACTTTGATTAGCATGTAGTTATATGTTCGTGTATCTTTCTCTTACTTATGAGACTCGCTAAAGAGCGCATGTGAACCTGTGGCTTCGGGAGCTGCGGCCGTGGCCTGTAAACGCCCTCATCATAGTCGTCCTCATCATAGTCGTCCTCATCATGGTCGTCCTCATCATGGTCGCCCTCATCATGGTAGTCTCGATTTTCAAGAATGTCGATGTCGTCGACAAGCTCGTGTTTTACGGAGGGTTGAAGCGCGTCGTCATTACTGTCGGCGTGACCGTTGAAGGGGCGCTGCGTTTCGTTGGTGGCGCTTATTTCCATGCTAGTCAATCCTGATATACCTGTGGTGAGATAGTAGGGTCACACAGTAAGTACCTCCTCTAGCTGCCCATGTGTGCGGCAAGGTCTTGCTGGAGCAAACCCACATGTGAAGTTGCTAAAGATTTTGCACTGATTACGTAAGCGCGGGGTAGCTTGCTATCTGCACTAGGTCTCTATAGGCAACTTTCACATTTATTCAGAGAATAATAGAAGGTAATCAAAGTGAAAATGATGGCCTTATATAGTGTAGCAGCTGTGACTCACGCTAGTGGCTTAGCTGCAGCACACTGTGTTCAATCTGGGGAACTAACGTTGTCTGGGCGTTCTAGATCCTAAAACAGGGTTAGCAGACCTCTTAGCATCAGCGAGGTCTTGTTGTGCGCGATTTGCGAAACCGTATAGGGAAATGTATTCCTCGGAATAACTAAAAACGTCTATATGCATTGTAGAAGATGTGTATCTCAGTGTGGCTATTCGTCTCGCTAGATTCTCGCAGCAGCAATCTCATGACATGCAAACTTCGAGAAGCAATGAGACAAATAGCGTTGTGAATCCATCCCCATAGCCGGAGTTGCGGATTGGGGGAAGGAGACGTACTCGTATGATTGAAGAGCTCGCCTACCCTGGCCATGTCATAGTTTGTGTGAATGAGTTGAAGCTCACTCGATTGTATTATTTGAGATGCAACCTCGACAGAGATTTGTTACTGCCCAGGTGGCCTCATCTAAGAGATGCCCATGCCACGATGACTCTTACCTGGGCCAGGTTGATGCTTAACTGGTCTACGCTTCCTTGAGATCGAGAATCGTGTGCGGAGAAGGAGATGCAGTCGCTTGGCTCTTCACTGAGTTGGTCCGCGTATACCTCATCATCACCACCAATAATGCTTCGAGGTTCTGAGAACGCGGATGATCGTTGGATGTTGCGTAAAACCTTAGAAGGCCCGGAAGGTGCTCGCGCTATTATGCATTCGTCTCCAAAAGGCGGCGAAGGTATCCGAGCTTCGCGATGTGACTCTTGGTGCAGTAGAGCTGAGCAGATATGCTTCAAGCTATGGCAATCAGGATTAACTCCGTGCCTCCACTGCAGTCGCCCAATGATCAATATGCATCGTGATACAGCCGAAGTTCCAAGGTTGTGGGGTTGCGCCCTCAGCAGCGCCAAGCTCCCGAAACGGCGGAAACAGTGCGGCGAAGGAAAAAAAGTTTATCAGGCTGCGATTCCCCACTAGCACCGCTTTGCTTTTCAATAACCATGTACACGCACGCTTTCACCTGGACTCGGGACACGCATCCGAGACCGACGACGAAGACGATTTATTTCCGCGTAAATGGACTGCAGCCCTTAACCGCCGCTGGCCGCGCTCCTCTGCTTCCTAAACCCCATCTTTGCCCTGATACTTGATAGAGTACTGCGCAGTCGCGCGAACACCTTCAGGCGAGTTAGCACACTTCTCTTACTGTTATATCCAGTTTCTATGATGATCTTGTCATATATAAAGATGTTAGACTTGCGATCCTCATGAGCGCAAAAAGACTTTCTGATCGAAACCTTCCCCCACTACCGAGAAGTCGCCTGACCATGTCCAACACGCAACTAACGTGTTTAGCAGACCCTACCTACCCAGAACTTAGCTCGAATCACCACACCTACTCATCATCCTCAACATGTGCGGTATTATCGCCGTGATTCACGGTGATCCGAAGTCGCAATCGGCTTCGGTCGAGGTGCACGATGCCCTCTACCTCCTCCAACACCGCGGCCAGGACGCTGCGGGTATAGTCAGCTGCAGCGCGGGCGGGCGGTTCCACCAGTGCAAGGGCAATGGCATGGCCTCCAAGGTCTTCCAGGACGGTGCCCGCGTGTCGGACCTGCCTGGCTTCATGGGCCTCGGTCACCTCCGATATCCCACGGCTGGTAGCAGCGCGAATGCGGAAGCGCAGCCCTTCTACGTCAACAGCCCGTACGGCATCTGCATGACGCACAATGGCAACCTCATCAATGCCCCGGCCCTGCGCCAGCGACTCGACCACGAGGCCCACCGCCACATCAACACCGAGAGCGACAGCGAGCTCATGCTGAATATCTTTGCCGACGAGCTGAACGAAACGGGCAAGGCCCGCATCAACGCTGATGACTGCTTTGCGGCTCTGGAGCGCATGTACAAGCTGTGTACGGGTGGGTGGGCTTGCACGGCCATGCTAGCAGGTACGTCAAGATATCGGGTTCTAGGAGAAATGCTAACCATAACAGGTTTCGGGCTCATCGGCTTCCGTGACCCGTACGGCATCCGGCCTATGGTGCTGGGCTCTCGCCAGTCCAAAGATGGCCAGAGTATGGACTATATGATGGCGTCCGAGAGCGTTGCCCTGGTCCAGTGCGGCTACAAGGACTTCCAGGATGTTCTGCCCGGCCAGGCCGTCATCATTGAGAAGGGCAAGGAGCCAGTGTTCCGCCAGGTCGCCAAACAGCAAGCCTATACCCCGGATATCTTCGAGTACGTTTACTTCGCTCGGCCCGATTCGGTCATCGACGGTATCGATGTGGACGAAAGCCGGCGCAACATGGGCTTTACACTCGCAGAGACGATCAAGAAGCAGTTGGGCCCTGAAAAGATGGCCGAGATCGATGTGGTGATGCCGATTCCCGAGACGTCGATAACGTCGGCTCTCTGCGTCGCTGAAGCTCTCGACAAGCCGTATGTGCAAGGATTCGTCAAGAATCGGTACATTTTCCGGACCTTCATCATGCCTTCGCAGCAGCTACGACAGAAGGGTGTTCGCGCGAAGCTGAACCCTATGAGGCCGAAGTTTGAGGGCAAGAATGTCCTGCTAGTGGACGATTCCATTGTCAGAGGCACGACGTCCCGTGAAATCGTTATGATGGCGCGAGAGGCGGGCGCCAAGAAGGTGTACTTCACGTCCTGTGCTCCACCCATTACAAATGCGTACGTACGCCTGCTGGCTACTCCTGGAGTGTTTTGCGAAGCTTCATGACGCTGTTTGATAGCTCAAAGTTTACTGACTAATCTAGACACATCTACGGCATCGACTTAGCCTCTTCGTCGGAGCTCATCGCTCACCACCGCGACTCGGCAGCAATCGCGAAGCACATCGGCGCAGACGACGTCGTATACCAGAACCTCGCCGATCTTGAGAGAGCCTGCGCTCGACTATCTCCTCGCGATCCCGCAACACAAAAGTTCGAAGTCGGGGTGTTCT
Organism: Clathrospora elynae; assembly: GCA_010015635.1. Lineage (NCBI taxonomy): Eukaryota > Fungi > Ascomycota > Dothideomycetes > Pleosporales > Diademaceae > Clathrospora > Clathrospora elynae. The sequence goes on from ML976040.1 coordinate 104,542, forward strand.
GTGGCAAATACGTAACACCCGTCGACGCCGGCTACTTCGAGCATCTCGAGAGGATCCGAGGAGAGAGCCGCAAACAAAAGGTCATGGAGAAGGCGCGAGAGGCCGTTGTACACGGTACAGCAGATCCACAGCAGATACGCATGGCTGCCAAGGGTGTTGTGAGTCGCTGTCAAAGTATAGCCTGGGGTGATTCGCTTGACTGACATTCAATACAGGAGGTTGACCAACACGGTAACGTCATCCCGTCAGACGAGACTGGCTCGCCCGAATGGCAACCGGTCAACGGCGTCGACAGGGTCGCCACAGACGACACCTTGGCCAATGGCAATGGCAATGGCGAAGAGAGACGCTTCAACAGCAGCCAGGATATCAGCTTACACAACCTCAACGACTTCAACTGAACAACATACCTCGAATCGAGAATGGGGCTAGGTGTAGTAGGCTTTCTGTATCTGGTCGTGTGGGCCCCAACCTTTGGTTTACAATGAGGAGGCGCATGATTGCTTTTCCCGTATCAGAACCAGTTCATAGCCACGCAATGAATCTCATACATTGTTGAGAAATATCGCAAACTGACGTGGACCAGTCGCATGTACACATGGTGTATTGTCCATCCTCCAATATCTGCACTACACAATGCTCAACATGACCAACTCCACCGGCACCTTTAAGAAGAATGTGGGGTGTTGCAGATGACTTGATCTGACTAAGACTTGGCTTCGAAATACGGTGGGCTGGGTGTTGTTGCATTGAGAGTATTGGGTGGGCATGCTTACTATACCAACACACGTTCGACGTTCGGTGTGCTTGCGGACTTGTTCGACCATGCTTATACGAAGTTGCGGTCTCGTTAGTTCAGGATCGTGGAGCAGTCGTATCTACAGTACGTAACAATGGCGGTTCGATGTGTGCATGCACTGGTTCACAGCGAAGTTCGTATTGTTGGTTTCTGAATCACCAAGACTATGTTGCTCGTTCGGTCGGACTCTGGTCTATAGAGAAGTCTGGTATAGAGCAGTTCCCAGATGTATAAAAGACGGTCTGAATACACACTTGAAAGGGCACAAACGCACTTCAAGCTTCCTATCCACTACTTCCAATTCTCAATCCCAACATCTTCAGATCTCCCCAGAATTCACCCTCCACAAACAACTTTAAGGATGCATTTCTCCTCCGCTATCACTGGCCTCGCCATCTTGGCTGGCGTTTCCGCTCTCGATAATGTAGCCAGCTGTGCGTTGGCTTCAATTCCTTCAAATGCACATCTACATTCACTAACTCTACAATCCAACTACTAGTTGAAAGCTACGACAACGACAACTGCAGCCCCCCAGCCCAGCAAAACCAAAACATCAACAGTGATATCTGCACATTTCTCCCCGGCCAGACCGCCAAGATCTTCTTCTTGGAGAAGACGCGTGCAAACTGCAAGCGTAAGCTTATATCCATATACTTTCCCCTCAAGAAGGCGGTTGGCTCTTTGTGACGTTATCGCTAATCGTTGTGACAAGTGTACGTTTACACAAACGGCGACTGCACGGGCACCGCGGAACCTATCGTCACCTCGGCCCCGAGTTCCTGCCTCAATGTGGCTACCAAGTTTGGCTACAAGGTCCTGTGCACTTAAATGTTTTGGAGCAGAGACGATTGGGGGAGGTGAATGAGTGAGTGAGTGGATGGGTAAAGAGATGAAGTGGTAGCTGGCGACGGCATGTGAAAAGGGGGGAAGTGGGTGCCTGTCTTTACCGATAACGAATTTTGGGGGATTCTGTAGAAAATGGTCGACTGGAATGGTTTGGCGGCCTGTTAGTTCAACACTTAGCAGGGGTTAAACAAGACTGTTGTGATTCCATTGATTGGTTTGAAACTTGCCTTTTGCCCATCTCGATCAAGCTTGTTGAGGAAGTCCAGCTGCTCCTCGCAGTGTGCATATTGTGTAGCATGCAGACGTTCGTTGTAGTCGCGGAGCTGGGCTGTGAAAGCGGCTGGGTTCGCGTATATCGACATGGCAAGGTCAGGTGCCAGATGCTCCTCGAGAGGCTTGACCCTCATGATGCGCTTGACGGTTGCCGGTACTGCTCGTACGGGACGTCGCTGAAGCGTTGCGGTTTGCATAGTGTGACCCCGTAGGATGAGTTCGCGGTGCTGAAGCAATCAGTGGACGGCCGTCCCGCAGCGAAGAGGGTATTTAATGATGCGTTTATCCATGTTGAATTGTTTGACACTTCAAAAGGGACGCGGGTGTTGGTGATGTGGAGAAGAAGAGTGAGCTCCCGCAAAGTTTGCAAAGGGCAAGAGCACTGCACGAGCCAGCCACGCACTCCCCGGCAGCGGACTCAATTTCAATTCACGGGAATATTTCGTTTTCAAGTTCGTCCGGTCGCCGGAAGAAAATTTGCGTCGGGCTTGGCGTGCATTTCGATGGTTGTTCCTTTTGCCTCTACTCACCAACATTCAACACATTTCTGCTGCCGCATTGTGACTCGAAAGATGGCAACGCCCGAGAAATTAGCTCAAAAAGATGCGCCTTCGGGCATCATTTCACCTGCGGGAAAAAGCGAAAACAGCGCCGAAGAGGAAGAGGAGGCATAAGCCTTGAAAACACCGGCGAAGAGGAAGATTTGGCAGGAAGCACAAGCCAGAAGGTATGAGTTCCTGTGCAATTATCTCTTACGCTCCTGATCACGGGTTGTGGGCCACATGGCGTACCCTACTAGCTTTCTTTTGAGCAAGCCTATGCAGCTCAAGGACTTGCTCAAGCAGTTTCCTCCAGCGCCTTTAGACTCGCAATCTCTCGTTCCGGTTCGCTGGAGGAAATTGAACGAGCGATTAAAGCAGACTAAGTAAACCACACCAAGCACCACACCACGCACCACGCCCTTAGCCGGCCCGAGGATATGGTCAAGACGTTCCCCGATGTCCAGAATACCGCAAAGCGCGATCGGATAGCGGTTGGCGGCCGCGACGGCGACTTCCAAGGCGTCAATGATGCGAAGATGAAGGCAATCACTACCAAACTCGAAGCAATTGTTGCCGACGCCGAAGTATGCCGGCAGAAAGTGCTCAGCACAGAGTTTGAACTGGCTGAACAGACCGCTGCAGCGAACGAAATCCAGCTTACGGCTGGATGCGAGCTTGCGCAAGCACAGCTGCCCAATGCTGACACGAAGCAAATCCGGCGACTCCATGTCCAACAAGCGATTCTCGGCCCTGACCTCTTCCCGGAGGGTCATAGCGTTGCAACACAGACATTTAATGCGAGTAACGAGCAGCGCGAGAAAGAGATCAGGTATAGCGCGTGGTTAGACGCCACCGACGCCCTGGTTGTGCGGGGAGACGATATGGAGAGGAAACGTCAGGCTATTTGCACAACATGAAGCGTACTCGTGTATGTACTTTTACTTCCTGGTGCACCATACGACACAGCGATCCATTTATGGAAGACGGTACGCTGAACGACGGGCATCCATATAAGTATGACCAGACCGTCGCCAAATGGGTCCTTGGCCATCAATTGCGGTGTTGCGTAGAGGATAGCGTGTGGTTCGATCTTGAGAAAAATGACCATGATCTGACTCTGTGCCCGGCTCACATTGAGCAAAAGTGGTCGTACTTCCATGGCATCTATGACTGGGTCATGGGGTGCTTTCCACCTCACGCATAGTGTGTTCTAGCCACTTCAGCGATCCCGCGTAGCGTACCCCCTTTCCTTCGAGTAACCTTAGAGGGAGCTCCCTTGGTCTGGCTCACGTATCGTGGCTTCATGGGCAGAAAATAAAATGTTTGGGTCTTCCTGGACATCGTTTCTGCTCTTGCGTTTCCAGGGCATGGCTATCGTCTTCTGGTTCCCCAGAAGACAGTTACTGCCTCGATCAAGCGTATACTACGCAGGCCGTACTTCTAGTTAGCAAATGCAGTGTGTTTTCCAATGTTCTAGGTCCTCTTGTGCAGTTATAGTTTTCTTGATCCGAACACGTTGGGACATCAGCTGCTGTCAGCCACTGATCCATACAGTGACTACAGCATGGTGATTACGCAACTCGACAGTCTGAAGAACTCCGGATGGCGCGCCCACACAGCAGTGTCGCATGAGACAGGCCACATATTTCCATCTTCCCCACTCATTTCATGCAGGTGTTCGGTTCCGCGGGGCTCTCCGAAAAAAAAAACGGAATCCCATATCCTTAGAATAGGACGAGATCTAAAGCAGATCCAGGGTGGTGCAGAACGAGATGGGACATGGAGAGATGCGATCAGCTCTGACCTTGAGTCTGGGTTGGAAAGTGGAGCTGAAAATGTGACGGCAATAACTCGTGATGAGACTCGAGTGATAGATACTCGAGACAAAACATGCGTATGTTGAGCGCAAGATCGTCGTCGGAGGGAGGGAAAGCAGTGTTTCGATGCCGTGCGATGCATCTGGAGGTGACTAGTGGACAACTAGAATCGGATCTGAAAGGTTGAAAAAACCACACAGCACGTTCGCAAATCCTTGGGCATTGACTGCCCGTAAGAGCAGGTGTGGCTGCAATCGCTAGTACAATGACGTTGCCTGTCCATCCGCGGACATACGGACCGGGACTAAATGATAAATGCGATGGCGTCCGCTCCTGGTATTCGCTAGCATACAAAGGTTGCAATATCGTAAGCGATCATAGCGAGAGCATCGTGCATTCGTGCAAAACTATGTTTTTTGATGATAGCCGATTTGTTTGACAATGATATAAGGTTTGGCCTACCTCCGGGCTAAAGCGGGACTAGTACTTTACCTCGCGCCATGCCGGTAACAGACTAGACCTGGGGGCCTGCTAACTTGTCAAAACTTGGTTGACAGCGGGTCTATTTTTGGGAAGCCTGCTACAAATTTAGCGAGAGACGATGGGGAGACGAAATATAGTGATGCATAAACTTCAACTAATTTATAGTGTGGTGCGGTCACGCGTTATAGCAGTGGCTTCACGACTCCGCAGTAGACCCCGAAATAGGATCACACATTTTTGTCAAGCTCGTGAAATCATGAGAAGCATGTTTAAAGACGTGATGGTGTTTACGCCTGTACCCCATAACGCCGATGACCCGTAAGACTAGCAAACTCTCACTGCCCGATGATGATGCACATCTTAGTTGACAGGCGCGTTCTTGAAGAGGAAACTAACGCTCTCGCCGTTGTGCGTTCGTCTGCATGCCTCGGCAAGCTGTTTCACAGTCAGTATGGGCCGTCAAAGAACCAGACACTACTCACAGTCGGACTGATATCAATCGTCTCAATGCGGTCGCATAGCTCTTTCTTGTCCTCGTGAGGTACCGTGTTGGTGACGACGATCTTCTTGAGTTTGCTGCCGTTCAGAGCCTCGATGGCATTCCCACTCAGGATGCCATGTGTGACGATGGCGAGCGCATCCTTCGCGCCTTCCGAGATCAGAACATCTGCCGCTTTGACGAGCGTACCGCAGGTGTCGGCCATGTCATCGACCAAGATGGCTGTCTTGCCTCGAACGTCTCCGACAAGCACCATTCTCGAGACTTCATTCGGACGGGTACGCTCCTTGTGAATGAGGGCGAAGCCCAGATTCAGGCCATCAGCTATCGAGGTGGCCCTGAAAAGACGTTAGCACTAGTGTCTTCTAGGAGGCCATATCACGGAGAGCACTCGACGTCCTGCAAGACCGCATCTAGGACCAAGGCCTCGGGTGCCAACATAGCATGAAAGCTCATGCTCGCACAGACGTTCCCGGTAACTATAACCACATCGTGCGAGAGCTTACCTTTTAGCACCTCCGGCGTCTGGACTGACGATAACGCAGTCCTTGACATCCAGGTTCTCTCGTATCCACCTGAGCGTGCTGGGCTCGGCGTAGAGATTGTCTACGGGCACGTTGAAGAAACCCTGGATTTGACTGGCATGAAGGTCCATCGTGATGACATGGTTGCAACCAGCGGTCTGGAGCATGTTGGCCATGAGTTTCGCGGTGATTGGCGCACGGGATTTGTCCTTCTTGTCCTGGCGGGCATATGGGAAGTTAGGAATCACAGCAGTAATGCGACGTGCGGATGCAGTTTTGCATGCGTTGATCATGATCAGCAACTCCATGAGCGCATCGTTGATGTCACCGGGCGGCGTGGACTGCAGAATGAAGACTGCCGTATGGTAAGCGAAAAGACATCAAATGTCTCTGATAGAGAAATGGCGCATACCATCTTCGTCTCTGACAGACTCCCCAATAGTCACCGAAGTCTCCTGGTTCGAGTACTGAAGTACGAGAATCTTGGTGAGTTCTATACCGAGCCTGTAGCACCATCAGCAGAATTTTGGGATGTTGCTTTCAACAGCCTGGAGATCCGATGTGTAAATAAAACTGCACGACTCGCGAAATGAGAGGCGGTTAGTCCCGCTACTTGCTCATAGTAGCTGAGACACGGTAGTGCGCGCATGCACATGCCAAGTGATACCCTCGAAGAGCGGAGGTCTGCGGAAAGCGAACGTACCTATCAGCCACGAGTCGGGCGAGCTCAGGATAGCTGTTGCCGGTCAGCAGTTTGATGCTGTTGGTAGCCATGATGTTGAAAGTGGTGCCTAAAGTTGTGTCATATATCAAAAACAGTCACGTCGTCGACAAAGGGTCGAGCTTTTTCGCACAAAAGGCCGGCACGGTCCAGGCGGAGAAAGGTCCACCGCGGCGCCGACATCACATGCAACCTAGCCACGACAGCTGCAGGCGAGCCCCGCCACAGACTTTCGCCACAGTCATTCGCCACAGTCATTCGCCACAGTCATTCACTGCGCTGCGTAGTCCGGTAAACACCTATAACTATGATTTTCAGACAATGTCTCATATCGCAATCGCCAACTGAACTTGGTATCTATGGGGAGGACCTGTAGCTTCGGTAAGTTGGCAGCAGCATTGCCCCATGCTCTTATTCTATTCAGCTTGTCTAGACTCTAACGTCATGTCCAGTTATGCTCGGGCGAGCGCGAGGCACTCAGTGCAGATGTGAATGCTGCAAATGAGTGCAATTGTGCGTCTTCGCACAAACTAATGTGGAATCCTTGGTGGTATGTAGCTACAGAGGTGATTGTGCTTTGAGCGACTCCCCTCGTCATGTTGCTGCCCCACTCTATGCCCGTTTCATCAGGTGCCCTTCATGGACGCCACACTGCTGGTGAAACAAATTATAGTAGCAGTAATACAGCAAGGAACGCCCAACTTCAATGCGCTGCACGTACCTCAATGAAACATTCTTGGGTTCTAGATGCCGATACATACTCCCGTCACGGAGACAGCGTGTTCGGTTAGAAATTGAGCTGATGATCTACTATCGCTGTTACGGTTGTCGTGGCAGACCAGCAAAAACATGAAGGGGGCTATTGTGTGTTGAGTAACGCTTTTATCGCAAGGATTGTTCACTGTCAACCACGGTGCTTTCAAGGCACAAACGATGTTTTGTACTTTAGCATGGAGAACGCAAAGCGCCACACATGATTGCTTTGAGACCAGAATAATTAGCATAGGATGTATTCTTCATTCATCTAATTCTGCAGACCGTTTCTCAATATACATACAATGCGCCACAAAAGCAATCCATCTGACGTTCGTCAAGCTCGAAAATTGAAACACCCCATGGAAAGGTCATCACCCCCACATTGCAACGGAAGAGAAACATTGTGTGGTGCGCAAAGCAAAGCACAAAGAAGAAGTGTGCGACCAGGGTATCGACGCCGAATGAGAACAAGTAGCATGACGTTGACGCAGAAAATTTTCTTTTGAACGTAAGAACAATCAATGAGCCAAACCACTCCAGAGATAAGAGACAAGTAATGGAAAGGGCTAATATACACAGACCGTTATATAATGGTACAAAGAATGAAGTCATCAAGTCTTGCTTGGGTAGTGTGATTAATAGGGTGCCACAAAATGAAAGGTCGGCGTTACTGTGTGAGAAGAGGGCGTGGTAAATGGTGCGATCCGCATGAGGCATTTAGAAGGCTTCCATAGGTTGTTCACACATCTTGCCGATCGCCTTCTCGATGTCGGAGAATAGATTCAAAACGTGACCATCAGCGTAGATCTTAATTGATTCGGTCTCCTTTCGCTCAGCTCGAGCAGGACTATCGATCTTCAAAGGACTCCGTGGTGGCGTGGTCTGGACATCATGATCCCTAGCGCCAGGATTGAGTACGATAGCAGCAGCAACGTGTTCGAGTAACTTTTGTCGAAGACGCAGGCGACGATTTTCGGCTTGCTCAAGCTTGAGAATGAATTCGTCGATCGATATGTCTAGCTCGGCTAGAGCTTCTTCCTGTTTGAGGAGGGATTCGCGGGAGAAGATCACTGTCTCTCCGCGCCTCAAGTAGGATATCATGCGTCCGTGAAGCTTCTGGCGTCCTGCACGTAGAGACTTGTAGGTCTTCCGGAGGTAGTCGCAGCGCTCATCAAGTGCTCTTAATTCCTACACGGTGGTTAGCGATGGCATTATAGATGCGCAAGCGAAGAGCTTACTCTTGACAATGAAGCTACATCACGCTTGTTCAATACTTCAAAGTTGCCGGCCTGTTCGCACGCTTGTTTGTGAAGAAGCTTCTTGTCGGCGTTACTCATGCGCATTGTAGCTTCGGGTACGCGCATGCCTTCGGGAAGCTTCCATGTGTCTGCTGCAGCAATCTCGGGATTGGTCGTTTCTGAGACAGTCTGACTTCGTTCTCTTTTGCTTTCACGACCTTTGGGTCGACCCCTCTCCATGATAGATGACTCTGAAATGTTTCGGTTGTGTGACGACTGTTGCGTAGCGATCGGGTCTCGCTTCTCTGTGCGTGGCGACCCTCGATTCGATGCCGGTGATGATGCATAGAAGGGGTTCGTAAGGGCCGATGGTGGTGTGGGAAGGGGAATGCTGCCATTCGGTGATCGTCGGAGGTCGATTGCGCTCCATGGCGTACCTGAATTCATAGAAGCAGGCGTCACAAGCTGCGATCTACTCGTCTTCAAGTTCAGAATAAGTGGGGTTGGTGAGGCCTTGCGTTCAGTGGCAGGTGACTTGGGAGGTACTTGTGGTGGTAGTTCGAGATCATGTTCGAAGTCGGTTGTTTCGACCTTCAGCGACGGCTTTGGCGTTGCACCTGGGCTGAGTATGGTTGATAAGGGCCTCCCGGGAAGACTGAACATTTCTGGGGTGTTCTGCTGAGCCTTTACAGGAGAAGGGCCAGTAACGCAAGCTATCATTGCATCGCCGAAAGGGCCAGCCCTCCAGTTTCTACCTGGAACACTGCAAGACCTTTCATGACTGACAGCGTCATAGGAAAGTTTTCGAAGGGGTGGTCTTCCTGGTATTGTTGCTGGCTAGTATTAGCTACCAACGTGAAAGACTTGAGGTTTGTGTCAAACTTACGAGAGTCGAGGGACATCTCTTGAACTGTAGTCATCGTGTTTCCAAGCTCAGGGACACTGATTTTCCTTCTTCTTGACAATGACCCAGAGCGTTGCCAAAATGGTACGCTTTCAGGTAGAGCAGCAGTATCACTTAGGGACGTTGAAGAACGGCCAACAGCGAGGGCAGCCAGCTTATCGGATAATGACAGTCCTACTGGACTTCTTGCCGAGGGCCAAAGTTGATACCTGGAAGCGGCAGGCTGATTGAGGGTTGCAAGTGATGGGCTCTTCAGCAAAGGCCCACTTAGTAGATAGGAGTCCTTGGTAGCCTGTAGGTTCTTGAGTGAGCATGAGCGTCTGGTCAGATGGTGATTCATTGACATGAGAGTAGGGCTTGGGGGCTTACCGTCATCCTGGAGGAAGTTTCCAGACTTATAGACACAGATGAATCAGAGCGCATGCAGCTGGCAATGTGTGCCATGGCAAGTGTTTGAGGGTGCCGTGGCTCACGGTCTGAAGAGCAAGGTTGATGAGACTCGGGAGACGGACATCAAACATGTGGGCGGTCCCTGCATGTACGTGGTTAAAAAAGGTACTGCAGCGGGCTTAAGTGTGGCTCGCACTACTATTGATACCTGCAGCCGCGAGGAGTCCCCCTGCTACGGCGAAGTACCAGTAACAGTGCGAGTGTCTAGGCTGTCGGCGGTGCATCCTAGGTGGGGTTGGTCGGGTATTGAGGTGAAACGCAGGCTCAACCTCCCATGTCTGGCGATTCGTGGGGAAGACAATAACGTCACGCGAATAAGGCCTAGGATGATCTACGCGATGTACAGGCGGCAGCACCCTTACCGTCCAGCACAGCGCATGGCCACAACGGATCGAGCCTTCTTGTGTACGAGATGTTTTTCTGCAAGATGGTGGGAGGCGCGCGATTTTGCTGGAATAAGGAACAGCTGCTCGTACCGCATGCGTCACTGACGCACCTCCTGCAGCAGCAAGTCAACCACCCCTCTAATCATTGCTCTTGCGGGCCGGGTGTTCAAACGGCAGACAGGTGCCGATGCCGCTGGCATACACGAAAGCGGTATGAAAGCCGGCGCACCTGCTGGAGAGAGGCTGAGGCAGCAGCAGTTCATGGCGACCAGAAGAAATGTGGGAATGTGACTGCGGGGGATGATCGGAGAATCAAGACGGCGGCCCTTGTCGCTGCGTAGTGAATGCCCGATGACAGTTCGCACGAAGCTTTTTGACAGTTGTGCGCGCCCCTTCGCGTGGCCTGAGGGAGTGATTTCGGCAGCGGCCAGGCACGTGCAGGCGCAAACATTACGATTCAGCGCCCGGCCAACGTTGAAGGGCGGCAGGGATGCTGCGTAAACGGCCTCGTGGCAATCCTGATCAGCGGAAAACTGGGCCTTCACGGCATAAACTGGAGGGATCATGACACTGCTGCTACGAACTTTGTACGCTCGAAGCTTATCCTGAGCTGGTGCGACTGCGACGGTGAGCGCTGTGGGGGTCGAAGTACCATTCTCCACCAAGGCCTCCATCACCCTCTCAGGCTCTCATCCTCCAGACGCAAACTATTCCGGCCTCCTCCGCCACCCTATGTTGTTCCTGAGACGCAAACACTCTGTGCGCGAACCATTGCTGACCCTTTCGTAGATTGAGGGAACGGGTGACCGTTCCAGTACCCCTCACCTCTTTTACCGTCATCTCCGTCACTTGGAAGCGATGTCCAACTACCCTACAAGCGAAACCAAATTTCCAGTGCGCAGGACATTATAGGCGAGCTCCAGCCTTATAGCCATGGGCCGTCGCTAGTGCACGCAGGATAACCTTGGTCGGGAGTGCCGCGTTCGGTCCTTGTACCCTACCAAGCCGATCAACCGGTGAAAAGGAGGCTTTCACAGGAGGCGTAGCTGCTTGTATGGCCTTCGTCGCCAGTGCTTCGACATTCTTCTTGTCAACGCCTCTCTATCACCGGTTTCCAATGGCCAAACCAATGGCTTTGTTGACGGTTCTGACTCAGCGTCGCCAAGCTCCCCTCCTCTCCAATCCGCCATCTCCATTTGTGCCAATAGTAATTCATCAGTCTCCGTCACACAATTATACCACGCTGACTTGCGTCTACAATACAAGTGCGAGTGGCGGCGGACCATCTCAAGGACACTACTTTCGCCCATGGTCTGCAACAGCGGTCCGCTGTCGATCACCTATGGATAATTTTGTGCTCACTCAATGTGTTGCGGAGCTAGAATCGAATCTTCTTCCTGAGGGCTGCTGAAGCGTTTCATGCGGCCATCCCTGTCTGCTTCGGAACTGGATGCTTACTGCCGAACATAAACCCCATGGAACACCGTGCGCGCATGCTTGCCCTCGACTCGATCTCTTGCACATTTGGCGTTTGACGCTGTCAAAACGTTTCTTATGGACAGTGTCAAAGCTTTATCACATGAACATATGAGCAACCATATGAGCAACCATATGGATACGCTCCGCTCTTTGAAGCAGGGCCTCGCCCAAAGTCACGCCAAGGCATGCGAGTGATGGACCAGTTCTGGCGAGGGACTGCTGCACGAGCTACCACCAATATTTCGCCTTTGAAAATTATTAAACTAGTACCGCATACAGCTACTGAATTTCCTGTTTCTTCGCAAAAGCACATTCACGTGTGCTTCGACTTGCTGCTCAAACTTTCGCTTAGCCCATCAGCTTGAATTAATAGCAGCTCTTAACTACTTCGAGTGGAGACTGCGTCTGGTCACAATATCTAGGTTCGGAGGCAGCGAACAGAAATCATCGTGCAGCGACCCATAATTGTTAATCTCAAGGGTAACTTTGCTTTGCAGCACCGGCAGAGTGGAAATAGATGAAGATACATGTCTTTATACAGCAGCTTGAAACATTGGACCACTCGCAGCAATCTCGCAGCAGACCCTATCGCGATCTCTTGGACGCTTTACAAATGTCCTTTAGCATTTCGACGTCTTGTCATCCAATGTTGCCCAATTGGCATGCTGCGGGTGTCGGTACGCTTTCTTGATCAGCAGGAAAGTTGGTGATCCCTTCTCCAGAAGAAGATCCTACGGAAGAGATTGTCCAAGTTTGGGAAAGCGCAATTTTCTAGTCTATCGAAATTCTGTCGGGAGCCAAGCGAACCCGCCTCGAGTTGCTCACTTCGCTACGAGCATGCCCTATGATCTGCAGAGACGGTCATCCGGGCACTCCATATCACAGTGATTCAGGACCTCGCGTTGCACGGCTGCAAGCAAACATCACCTATCCTCAAAAGCAACATCAATACTAAGCAATGCGACGTTGTCATGGGATCCTTGGCCCATTTCTCAACACGCCTAACTAATTCGAACGTACATCAATGTCGACCGTGCTGAAGCAAAGGTCTTGAGGTAAGGGCCATGTACTCAATCAATATCACCTGCTATCCATGCCTGTCTCCGCCCATCATATGCATATATAATGCAGGAACAAAACAAAATCGGATACCTGTTGTGGGCGATGCACTCGAGCATTGCTTCGGATCGATGCCTCAGACCGGTGCCTCCAAATGACACTGGTTCTTTCTTGCAGGTCGATTCAACACTGCTGTAGCCAGCATCAAGGACTCGTGTCTCGCTCATCCCATACATTGCCACCTTGTGAGTTCCTTAATCTAGTATGACGGGGTAATTAGTTCGCTGACCATGCTCTTAGGGAGCCAGACACTGCTGCACATTGGTGGTCACAATTATCTGATGCGCATCGAATCGCCGGTCGCATATTGTCATCGCTATGGCTACCGCAAAAGCATCCACGTACGGTTACATGTCGAGGCGTTCATTGACAATCAGCCGATGTGCATAATTGATAATGAATGCATATAATCCAGGGGTACACGCCAAGTACAAGGACATGGCCAATGTATGATCACTACACTTACCGTCTGCCGAGGACTCCAAACAGTTCTTCTTCGACACTGCATCTGCAACGCCAGAGCCGAACCACGTTTTCCTATGGCAATGATGTACATTGGTACACAAGAGCAAGAATCTGGCGACATCTCCACTACTTAGTTTCCACAGCAAATGAACGACGGCATTCACAAGCGCTCTTACCAATCAATATCTCGTCTCCTCCATCCCACACAAATACGATCGCAACCAACCTTCTCGTCTAGACCTTGACACTGAAGTCCAGATTCGTTGCTACAGATCCGCACAGTTCTGGCCCCATTTCATCTGATTCGACCGATACAACGATCACACCAACATATCATTATTACCTCGCTATGCCACAGCGCCCGTCAACGAAGCATCTAAACAAGACACCCAAACCATGACACTCAGGCCAAGACACTCAGACCGAGACACTCAGACTAAGACATTCAGACCAAGACACTCTCTAGCCCCTCCGCCATCGTCGGCAGCTAAGCACGAACACCTTGTACGAGCTCCTCACTACCACAGCCATCGCTTTCGGCTATTTCCACGATTGCAGAGAAGCCATGTCCATACTGTGAACCGTCAGGTGTGCCACGTGTGTTGGACTGACGCTCCTTACACCTCAGCGTTGTCCCTTCCACATCTTGTTATATCATAGATACGTCACATGGCACAGACCCTTCCGGTACCTGATAAAAGGCCGTCATGGCAGACACAGAACAGAGACATAGCAATACATTTTGTTGATGATAGCCTCCGCATCCACACCGCTCACGCACTGACACATACACCTACTTCTACCTATGCCACTACAATTATTGCGCAGGATCGCACGAAGACGAATTCCCGGTGGCGGGTCGACCGATCTTGATTAATCTCCACCGGATCGCGCAGTTGCCGTTGAGGGGTGTTACGTTACACAGCAGGGAGTTGGGGATAGGTTTGCTGCAGTGGTCTCAGCGCTGAATTTCGGCTGAATTTCGGCTGGATCTCGGCTGGATTTCGCAAAAGGCACGGTAGATTTACTGTACAACGAGATGCTGAAACGTAGTAGACAGCGTTATACCAAAGGCATGTCACATACACACCGAACCTGAGGAACGAGACGTCTATCGCACTACGCATGACGATAAGCTAGGCTAGCCCTTAGTCGAACCAGCATGTAGGTATACAGCTGGAGATGGCGGAAGAGGATGACGCAAGACGATCTCCCGCCTCATTGAGACTAGCACCAGGGAGGGTCACCACAGCGGAGTTCGCTCCTAATCGAACGGCTAGAAGCCCCTCCGCGCATCCCATCAGGTCTGGTGGCGCGAAAAGCCACCGAACCCCTGCAGCAAAATGTCAAACTACGAGGCGCTTTTGCCCACAGGAAGTTATCAAGATGGGTGTTGGCAGTTCGGCTTCTGACACTGGTCTGCAGTGCAGGTGTTGCGTAGGTGCGCGGCACTGCAACTAGTCGATTAATCAGCCTGGAAATGTAGTAAACGTCGGTCACACTTACCCCGCCATTTCAAGCTACCTGATACAAATGTGTAATTTGGAGGCTATAGCGCAGCATATACCAGCGGGTATAGTACGGCTTGTTATCGATAGATCAACATTGTGCGAATAAAAAAAATAGGGCTAGAGCGTCGTTGTGCACTGCGACCTTAGACGGGTGTGGAGGAAGGAACGTGAAAACTCACTGCTTTACAGGGATCGCGGCAATAAACACCGAGTAAAAGCAGCACGGGATGACCTTGGTAGCGTGGTACTAGATCCCGTGTCGCTACCATGCTAGTACTATTATTACACCGAGATTGTGCCGTTGGGTTACATATATAGATACATTGTGGTAACAAGGGTGTAGCTCAGTGTAGAAGTTGAGAGACAATGCGGGTGAAGGATTCCTTAGCCATGCTTATCAGGCATGCCAAGTACAAGTTATCATGGGTAAGTAGAGTGGGTGGATCCCGGAAAAAATGGGTGTCACGTGCATTTAAAACATCCCTCATGTCTTGTATTATATAAAAATCTCAGTACTTTGTGTGACTTATTTGTGCGCTGGCAGCATCAAGGGCAGACAGAATATGTTTTTCATACCGGTACAGGATTATACAGGATTTGATGTATTGCTGTCTATTGGATCTTTGCAGCTGCCCGTGCCACTCATTATCTCCGGGATCCACCCACTCTACTCACCCATGATACGACAGTAGAAGCAGCAGCTAGCGCGTGTTGAAACTTTTGACCATGCTACATACCCAACCTCCTGCATGTCCTAGTGCCATCTACGGGACTACTTGCTTCGCTGCCCATCGAGATGGGAAAGGTCAGGATAGGTCGGCCTTGGCACCTCCTTCATTGATGCAAGCTCCCCAGTGTCCCACAGCGAACCGCCCCGTACCCGTGCCGACACCATACTCCGCAAACCCCACCAACATCGACATCGTTAACCACATCTGCACCTCCCTAACCCTCGTCCACCCACCCACCATAACATGATACACCCAGCTACCTTAGCTCTACGCCCAGCCTCTGCACAAGCAAGCCCCTCAACTTCTCATGTAGCTCATTCGTCTCCTCATTTGTAAGCGTGCGCTCCAGACTGCGGTAGTTGATACGATAACACATGCTCCTGCGGCCCGTCTTCGGGTGTACGAATTCATCCGTCAGGCGCACGTCTTCGACGAGATTGCCGCAGACTTCGCGGGCGATTTCCATGACATCGTTTTCGTGGAATGAGGGCGGTAGGGGGGCTGCAGGAGGAACAGGTGTGCTGAATGTAGTAGCAGGAGTCGCTGAAGATGTCGGCGATGCTGAGTTGGCCATGTGTTCAAATTGGGATTGCGTATGCGTTGTCGGTGAGTTTTTCGGGGATGGTGGTGGGTGGATGGCACCAGCGCTTCCAGCGCCTCCGGCAGCGTTGGAACTACTCCTCAACCAGAAACTCACGTCCTTGAAGCATGCGGGGTACTTGCTGAACGGCACGAAACGGCGGATCGGCTTCTCTTCGCTGAATTGCGACAGGAATCTCGCGTCCTTTGACCAGAACAGGCGGATGTCGGGGATAGAGTAGAGCAGCATGGCGATACGTTCGAGACCTATACCGAAAGCCCAGCCTATACGGTTGGGGACCGAAGCGTTGGCGAGGATGGGTTGGGAGACAATGCCGGAGCCCAGCACTTCGAGCCAGTCGCCTTGCCAGAACACTTCAAGTTCCCAAGAGGGCGAAGTGAAGGGGAAGTAGGCTTCTACCCATCGTACTTGCAGGGGCTCGTTTTCAGATGCGGAGTTGGTCTCTGTAGCACTTCTTGCGGCGTTGAAGATGGTGACGACCATGTCTTCTAGGCTGCGCTTAAGGTGAGCTGCTATGGCTTCAGCCTCCTCTGGCGAGTGCGTTGCCTGGAGGGGGTTGCGCTCAGCGTGGAATGTCGGATTAGGGTCTTCGACTGCGATGTCGTGTTTCGGGATCCTGACTACATCGTCCCAGATGACTTCTGCCAACGTCTTTCCTTCCTTTTCTGCTTGCCGTCGATCCCATGTTCGTGCTCCCTCCATTTGGTGGAAAACTGGGTAGTGACTTCGGTCAATTGCATCTCGTCGATAGACGTCCGCACTGATCAAGTAGCCTTCGCTCTCGTTGTTGCGAAAGGTGTCGGCCTGGTGTGCTGATGTGTGTGTCCGCAGAACGGTCTCCTTGTTCAGGTAGTATGTGTCTGTTCGGCTCCGCCCGGTGTGATCCAGCGGGAAACCTAGTGAGTCAAAGTTTTGACCCGTAGTGACGATTGGGAAGAGGTCATTGTGTGTCTTGTAACTCGGAAACCGTGACTCGATGAGTTTCCGCGTGATTGTCAAAGGGTGGTCTGGTTGAAGGTGGAGACGTCGAGGTATAGCGGAGAGTATAGACGAGGGTGTGTTCATCCACTCGTCGGTCTGGTAGGTTCTTCCTTCGATCTTGATCTCTTTTGGGATTGTTTCTGGGTATTACTTAGATATTGACCCCGAGCAAACTTAGCTGATGCAAATTTCGTATGACAAGAAGGATGTGAAGTTGATCCGATAGAAACATGGTGAGAAACCCCTCTTGTTCATCCAGATCATCTGGTACGAGGAGAAATACGGATTCTCTAATATACCAACTCCTAGCAACTGCTGCTGACCGCGACTGATTGTCACATGATGGCGACTTACCAGAAGAATTATATCTTACGGCATGCAGCCACGGCCAATGCGAAAATGACAGCCGTGGTATCCGTAACGAAGCATTCCGGTTCAATTGACAGCACACAGCTGCTGAGCTGATGGGTATCCGCATTGTTTGTTACCGATGTGATGAAGTTCATCGTCGCGTCCACAAAATCCACGCGACGCCAAGCCGCGGCTCATAGCCAGATCGGGAATGACGTGCAGCTGCCGCAAAGTTTCGGCGTCTTAACAATCGCCGAGTTCTTCACCAATTCCTCGTTTTTAAGGTTGCTACTTTCCGCCAGCTACATGCAGCTTCTGCATATATTTCGATCAAAATGGTGGACATGACCAAGAAGTTGAGCGTGCCTGAGCTGCGGAAGAGCGAGGATGTGAAGGTCATCAAAAGCTCGCCGACACGGTATCCGTTCTGGTTTGGTGGGAGCGCAAGTTGTTTTGCGACTCTTTTTACACATCCGCTGGATCTTGGTAAGCTTCTGTAAGTCCTTAAAGAACATGCAGAGCTTTTTGCCAACAATTGAATAGTAAAGGTACCTTTCGAATCCTCGCTCCCGCCAATTCATTCCACTCACAAGCTCAGGTTCGGTTACAAACACAGACAACAAATGGCGTACGGCTAAACATGGTGCAAATGTTCGGACATGTCATAAAAAGTGACGGCGCATCGGGGCTATACAAGGGCGTACGCAGAAGCAAAATACCCTACATGGCGCTATCTAATGCGACTTCAGATATCCGCTGCACAGCTGCGCCAATTGACCTACAGCATGACGCGCTTCGGCGTCTACGAAGCCCTCAAAGACCGCGTGACCACGGCCGAAACGAAGCCCTCGTTCCTCACACTCGTAGGAATGGCCTCGATATCCGGATTCGCTGGCGGTGTTGTAGGAAACCCTGGGGATATCCTGAACGTGCGGATGCAGCACGATGCAGCGCTACCAAAGGAAAAGCGGAGGGGCTACAAACACGCCATTGACGGCGTCATCCGCATGTCGCGGGAAGAAGGCGTCGCAAGCCTGTGGAAAGGCGTCTGGCCCAACTCGTCACGAGCCGTGCTCATGACAGTAGGACAACTAGCGACATACGATGGGTTCAAGCGCGTACTGCTGAACAACACATCGCTGTCGGATAACCTCACGACACATTTCACGGCTTCGTTCATGGCCGGTTTCGTAGCGACGACGATATGCTCGCCCGTGGACGTTATCAAGACTCGCGTCATGAGCTCGAGCGAGAGCGTGGGCCTCGTAAAGACCGTCTCGGACATTATGAAGGCGGAGGGCTTCCGCTGGATGTTCAAGGGCTGGGTACCGAGCTTCATCCGTGTGGGGCCGCATACGGTGCTCACGTTCCTGTTCCTGGAGCAGCATAAGAAGATATACCGGCAGTTCAAGAAACTGGATTAGACTAGCATGTACCGCGTTTGAAAAGGCCGTGCATGCTTGTGTTTGGATTTGGACTTTCGGAACCTTGTTTGATACCACGTGGGCGGAGTTTGGCGCTGACAGACATCTTCAGTGCATATGTGCATTTCATGGCATTGGAGCCCTGGTTGTACATACTTAGATTCATGCACAAACAAACTTCTACATTCGGAACACCAGCTTGACCTTTCTCTCTATCTACCTGTACATGTTATCCCAACTTCCCAACTTCCTGCCCATGTAGCCCAATAAACGAAGTAGTAAGTAAGCGTGCCCGGCACGGACATGTATGAGCAAGTGAGTGGCAACCGAAAAGAGTGGCAGGCATCGCTGCTGCTATGCACATAAGTGTCTCACGCTCGACATCAAGTGTCAGAAAACTGAACACTCTGAGTGGAAAATGTTAACAAGTGACTTCACTGTTATGTCAGGTATTGATAGTTATCTCTTATTACATCCGGTCCCCCGAATACCCTCTTCTCTCCATGTCCTTCTGCTCCCACCTTATTTTCACCACATTGCTTCCGAGTGAAACCGTTGCCGCAGCGCAGACTTCTTCCGTGTCGATTCTGCATTATCCGTTGCAGTCGTAACATCCAAACCCTCGGTGCTTTCATCTTTCGATTCTGCCACTGTTTCCTTCACTCCCCTCGTCTCCGTCTCTTTCCCGCCACCCTCCGCATCCCATTGTGAATCCAAAGATCTATCCAATCCCATCTCCCTCCTCGTTGTCCCTGTCGTCATCGCACCTTTCTTCGCCTTCTTCTCCAACTCCATTTTCTTATGTGCGGCTTGTCTCACACTCTTATTCCGCTTGTGCATGTCCTTGGCCCAATTGTGCCAATTCTTGCCCAGAAAAGTTTGCGTGCGTGCGCGGGAGTTGGCGAGAATGCTGTGGTAGGAGTTCTCGAGAGTGTGGAGGAGATCTGGAGGGTAGGGACGGGCTGGGAGATCAGGGTCTTGAAGGAGATGCGTGAGGTGGGTGTGGAGTTGTTGAAGAGCAGTCGTGAGTGGTGTCTCTGGGTGGGTGGGTAGTAGAATTGATTTGGCATGGTTGTTTTTGAGATCGGGTAGAGGTCTGTAGGACCTGTCGGATCGCTTCCTGGGTTCTTCCTGTTCCTGTTCCGGCCCCTGTTCGGCTTCCGGTCTTTTTTCAAGGTTCACTGCCTCCTCACCAAACAGGTGCGAGGACTCCTGCCCCCTACTTTCGAGCACGAATGCGAGACCCAGCGAGTGCCTCCCATGACTGCCATACACAGTATTCGTCCCCTCCTCCTTCTCCCCTTTGTCACTCCAAAAGACCTCTCCCTCGAATAACCTCTTGGCCGTCCTATATACCGTCGCACTGACCGGTATGATCTTGCTCTTCTCATCCATAGTAGCATTGATCTGCAGACGTCCGCTTGCATGACCGATTGTGATGACGCCCTCAATCACCGGCTCTGGGGCAAGCATCTGTTCAACAATGGTCCCAGGAATACGAGCAGCGACTGCCGTCGTCAAGGCAGCCGTTACTGGGATGGCGCGGTGGGGCTGCGTATCTGATAAAAAGCGAATGACGATATCCATCTGCGGAGTCTTGAGTATTTGGCCTGACAGTACAGGGTGCGACGAGGACTGGGACACGAGACCAATTTTGGGGATGGAGCGAGGAACGAGGTCTTCGGTGGGTGCGATTCCCATAGCTACGGCGGCGGCTTTGCGTATGCTTTCGAGGAGTGCGAGCTTGTCTGGGAGCTTGTTGAAGTCGTTTGGAAGTATGGTACCATCTATGCCGACGTCGTCTGCGCGGATGAAGACAGCCGGGTTCGCGCCGTCGACGCAAGACACTCGGTAGCCAGCAATGTTGTCCACCCTCTTGCCGGTTGGCAGCACTTTGCCCGTCTTACTCCCGTATGGACGTTTGAAGTCCAGCTTGATCTTCGAACCTGGTCCAGTTACGCCATCAATCGTGTAGTCACCCACGACAGCGGCTTGCCCTCCCACAACCCAAAACGTAGAGTCAATCAACTTGCCGGTATTGGTGTTTCGAATTTTGACTGTGACCTCGCCATCGTTCTCCGCGTATACCCCTGGTGGAAGAAGACCAGCGTTATACGCATAGGGTCCGATGGCACTGCTTATGTTCCCGCAATTGCCTGCGACATCCACTTCGTCATTTTCAATGCCCAGTCCAACGAAGGTATAGTCGATGTCCCGCTCTTGTTCATCTCCGCTCTTCTCTGCTTCTTCCTGGGCCTGTATAGCCTGCGCAGTCTCTCGAACCACGTCGATACCACCGTATCCTGTCCGAAAGCGAGGTGCTCGTTCTAGCTTCACGTTCCTCTTACCGTATGGTTCGACAAGGCATATCTTGCTCAGACTTGATATCCCCGCGCCCATGCCGTCAAGCTGCCGCCCATACGGATCGCCGCTCCCGATGAGCTGGCGGAAGATTGATGGCCATTTGGCGCGCTCCTTTGGCAAAAAGTGCGGTTGTATGATGACGGCTCGGGAAGTGCCTCCGCGGTAGTATGCCGCCTCGATGGGCTTTTGGATCGGTGCGGTCGGGGCAATAGTGTCATGTTGAGAACGTGATAGATGGGCGCGTATGCGGAGGAATGACGAAGGCGAAGGGCGCATTACGCATCATGCCGTGGACCTCAAGAAGATAGAGACGGCAAGCATCGGGAGAGGGGGATTTCGCAGGGTCCGCCTCGGCCCGCATTGACCTGGTGTGATGCATCACAATTTTTCGAGAGCTCTACATCATCGCCTCGCAGTACTCCAACACTATAGTATCGTCTTCAAAAGCCCCTCCCATCCTAATCGCCATCCTATCTTAAAAATAATACAATGCTGCAAAGAACGATCATCCGCGCCGCAAGACAGCAGGCCGCCCGCCAAACACGGCCCTTTGCGCCCCTCCGACACCAAGTCGGCATCACGCGAGTAGCCGCTACACCCGCCATCCGATGGTACTCCGATGCGCCAGCAGCGAAGGAGGCGGAGGTAGATGTAGCCGAGAAGAAGGAGGAAGCCCCTGCGCCAAGCACTGAGGCTTCACAAGTGAAGGAGCAGCTGGAGAAGAAGGACAAGGAGATTGCTGAGCTGAAGGTATGCTTACCTCCAATACTGCACCATTTTTAACATCTTGTATGAGGGCTTGGAGGCTAATTTCCATGCTTAGGATGCTTACCTCCGCTCCGTCGCCGACTTCCGCAACTTGCAAGAGCGCACCAAACGCGAGATGCAAGCCGCAAAAGACTTCGCCATCCAGCGCTTTGCCCGCGACCTTGTCGAGTCCGTCGACAACCTTGACCGGGCCCTCGGCACCGTGCCCGCCGAGAAACTCCAGTCGGATAATACCGATCTCATTGCGCTGCACGACGGCATCAAGATGACCGACACCATCCTCATCAACACATTGAAGAAGCACGGCTTGGAGCGATTCGACCCCTCAGATGCGGGCGAAAAGTTCGACCCCAACATCCACGAGGCGCTATTCCAGGCGCCACAGCCCGATAAAGAGGATGGCACTTGCTTCCATACACAGCAGAAGGGGTTCAAGCTCAACGGAAGGACTCTGCGGCCGGCCAAGGTGGGCGTTGTGAAGAACGCATAGGCCCGACGCCTTCAACGACGATCCTAGTGGACGCCTTGCAATTTCTTCGCATCTGTATGACTACTCACGGTACGGTACATTGGGCTTGGCGTTTCCGTGTACACCTTTCGGGTACACGATGATTTGATATTTGTACATATATTCCCCTCTCACGCATCTGGAAAAGCTCGAGCGTTGCTTCATGCATGTCGCTGTATATTGTAATACTAGGTATGCCGGCAAAGATACTGTTACGATGGCAGAAACCGGATAAAAAAAGTAGTGTCAAAATCTTGCTTAGATTCAAACAATCTTGCTCGAAGCCTTCCTCTAGGCATCTAGACGCCAGTTTGCGCGATGCATGGCGACACCTCAATTTGTCACGCCGTCCGCCCGCTATTTTAAACGCCGGCCCATGCAAATGTTGTACATCTAACCCCTCCTCACTTCCTGCCCCATCCTACCAGTTCTGCCCATAAGGCGTCGCACCGTACGGTGTCGCTCCGCCAGCCTGTGCAGCACCACCCCACGAACTCGCACCGCCATACCCTGCACCAGGGCCCCCAGCCGGTGTATAACCCCCCGGATCAGCACCGCCATAGCCCGCACCGTTCAGCATCGGGCTCTGTGCGCCGCCAAAGTCCACATCCGCAGGCCCCACACCGCCTGTGAGTTCCTTGATGATGCCGGCGAGCTTCTGCTGCAGGACGTTGATGCCCTCGCCGACAATTTTGTCCGGGGAGAGGCCGCCGACTGTCTCGACGTCGAAAAAAAAGCGGGTGGGGACTGCGTCGTAGTCAAAGGGTTCGTCCGGGTTCGGGGGGCCGCCGTCAAGGTTTATCCGGGCTTCGTCCTTGGGCCTAACTTATGCATCAGTATAACACCCCTTCCAATAAGTCGTGGATGAACATACCACTCCTTCTCCGGGTCCTCCTCATGCCAGTAGTCCAGATGGTGCAGCTTGTTCGCTGGATCATATTCGAACCCAATCGCCGCACTCGGCGCCCACTTCGCATGTTCCTTTGCAATGCCCTTTTTCGCGATACACTTCATGTTGATCGCCTGACCTCTCCGCAGCTTCACAATACAGCTGCCCGTCCCCTCCGAATCCGTGATTACCGGCTTCCCCATGTCGTCGTTCGGTGGCCGGGACTCGATAACCAGATCGCGGGCATAAACCTTCATGACCTCGCTGCCCGTGCACTTTGCGTTTAAGGTGAGGACGACGGCGCAGTTGTCGCAGTAGCCTTCGCAGTCGCAGTCGCGCGAGTAAAGCAGGTCGTCCATTCTGTGCGAGGAGAGGGGCACGAGGCCGAGGCGGTGGCACACAAACTCGTCGGCGAGGACGGACGTGTTATCGAAAACCTCTACGACGTCGATGGCGAGCGTGGGGATCTCGGCGAGCATTACGCGCCGCAGCGAGTTGGCCGTCTCGAGGTTGAAGTTTTGAACAATAAAGTTTGCGCGCTGGTCATCGGCCTAAATCGCTGTTAGGATAAGGTTATCGCGATAGACAAAGCGGGCCGTGTACCTGGAGGAAGCGCACGTTTATTGCGCCGCCTTCGGGGTCGTAGTCCATCGCGTCGTTGTTTCGGGGATAGTAGGGCGGAGCGGGTGTGAAGCTAGGGAGGTAGTCGAGGCGTTGAGGCGACTGCGGTGAGAGGTTGAGAGGGACGTGTCGGCGAGTGTGAGGCGTTGTTGGCTGCGTTGTTCTGCTTGGGATATTCTTGGGGTGGGAGACAAGCAAAGGTAGCGCTAACGCAGCGCTAAGCCATTTGAGGTACGGCGGGGGCGTGACCTGCGCCACATATCCCCAGTGCGCCACACCCCGAGCTTCGACGCAGAACAGCGAGTGAGGATACAGAAGGCTATCGAAGAGTCTGCAGTACCGAGTGTTGACCCATTACTCCTGCCCTGTCGGACATGCAACAGTCCCAGTGTGTCAGCAAGGGTTCAACAAGGGTAAGCCGGACACTAGACGATGATGAAGCAAGGTCGACATAGAAGCCCCGAGGCATGCGTGTTTCTTTATCATTTCATGAGGCTGAGTTGACGTCGATCGTTTGCCAAGGAGGTTGGGAGACTTCAGACCCCTTTTCACTGCTCATGTGATAATGTCAGGCATGTTCCATGTTGACGTGTCCAGAGACCGCTAACAGCACAGTGCGTTGAGAAGCAGATAACGGGCAGTGCAATGTGTGACGCCCAGAGGCCAGAGATCGCACTAAAGGAAGCTTGGAAGTAGAAACATGAGACATGCATTTGGGTTGGTGATGGCCGGTGTTCCAGCCTTGGCGAATTGAGGCAGTGCTCGTTGCTGCGTGCGGAAGCTGGAACCATCCGTGGACCAACCGGCGCCGGAAGGCGAACTTTGATATAAGACACTGTCACTGATTTTCTTTTCAACTCACTACAGCTGCTCATCCGACACATAAGACAACACCTCTGCGCGCCTACAACTATCATCGCAAACATGCAAGATTCTATGCCCTCACCGCAGCGCTCGCGCGCATCATCGGGAACCAAGTCGCCACTTTCTCTCGATCTTTCAGATCTGCCGCCACTGATCGAGCCGTCACCTCCTTCGAACACACTCATAATAACAGTAAGTACTTACCACACATTTTCGGCGACCGATCTAACAGCATTTCCAGAACCTCCTCGCACCCGAAATCTTCCAATTCAACACTCTCACCGAGATCCGCGAAACAATAGATAAACATGCAAAAGTCCACACCTGGGCCCCGCTTAAGTCCTTTCGTCGCATCGTGGTATCTTTCTTCGACATTGAGTCCGCAATAGCAGTACGGCAAGCCCTCGATGGCGAACAACTCATGGGCTACCGCATCCGCGTATATTTCGGTGTCAACACACCCATGAACCCTTCAGACCAGCATCTCGCGCTCCCCAAATCGGACCGGCTGTTCTTCATCTCGCCACCGCCGTCGCCGCCCATGGGCTGGGAAATGAAGGAGGAGGATGCGCCCAACAAGATCGTGCACCCAGAAGACCTTGCAGCAGCTCTAGCCCGGCTACATGCGAATCACGAGGCATCGTCTCCAGCTGAAGACCATGGAGGTAGGCAGATTACTAGGAGGCGGACTGGCAGTACGACGGTGGTTTACCATCCCGAAGATCACGGCGACTCGCTGAATTTACCAGCGATATCCGTTGAAGACACGACGGATACGCCTGAACCGCTGACGCCGATTGATGCGATAGACGGGATTGAAGGACCGATTGCTTCACAAAAGGCCCAGGGCATAACAGTCAGCACTTCAAGGCCACCGGTTGAGCTCATGGATTAGTTGCGTGGTCGATGTTGGGTTTCCTTCCCTTTCCGTTCGTTATCAAGGAGCATTATACGTTTTCAAGGTGAAGGCACGGTATATTCATGGCGTTGGTGGGCTGCTGACACTTCATGTCACCATCCTAGATGCATTACTGCAAGTTATGGGTCGTTAAGTTTCTCGTTGAATACTACAATACGTTCAGATTTCGAATGTATAGTGCATGAACTGTGAGAGTTCAGAGTGCTCGTTCTTCAAGACTCAAGCGCGTATGCTCCCTACAAGACACGGGAAACTGACACTGAACAACCCGAAGCTCCAAAAGAAAGAGGCTAGACTACAGCAAGAAGATTACGTAGATGCCCATGTGAGCGGTCGCTATCGCGTCAGCACGTGACCCGCCAAGCCGTTAGCGTGCCCACCGCAGCTAAGCGACGAGTGCGAAAACCATCCAACCTCGAAATATCGACTCTCACGACGACAAACTACTAACGTTGCAGCTTCCACCCGCCACCGAGACGCCGCAGTCACGATGAAGCTCAACATCTCCTACCCCAGCAATGGCACCCAGAAGCTCATTGAGATCGAAGATGAGCGCAAGCTCCGCGTCTTCATGGAGCGCCGCATGGGTCAGGAAGTCCCTGGCGACAGCGTCGGCGACGAATTCAAGGGCTACATCTTCAAGATTACCGGCGGCAACGACAAGCAGGGTTTCCCGATGAAGCAGGGTGTCATGCACCCCACCCGTGTCCGCCTCCTCCTCTCTGATGGCCACTCTTGCTACCGCCCCCGTCGCACCGGAGAGCGCAAGAGGAAGTCTGTCCGCGGATGCATCGTCGGCATGGACCTCTCTGTCCTCGCCCTGAGCATCGTCAAGAAGGGTGACGAAGAGATCCCCGGTATCACCGATACCGTGCACCCCAAGCGTCTCGGTCCCAAGCGCGCGACCAAGATCCGCCGCTTCTTCGGCCTCAGCAAGGAAGACGATGTGAGTTCTCTCATAGCCTCTTCGCCAATCCTGCTTTTCATAGCGGATTGAGTCTGAGTTTAGTATAGTAGGAGATTCAGTTCTGACAATCGTGTCTCTAGGTCCGCAAGTTCGTCATCCGTCGTGAGGTTACCAGCAAGAAGGAGGGTGCGACGCCCTACACCAAGGCCCCCAAGATCCAGCGCCTGGTCACTCCCCAGCGTCTTCAGCACAAGCGCCACAGGCTCGCACTCAAGCGCCGCCGCGCGGAGGCTTCCAAGGATGCTGCCGTACGTACACCCATTTCAATAAACCCATGCATTAGAGACTAACAAGAAGGTAGAACGAGTACGCCCAGATCCTTTCTAAGCGCATCGGCGAGGCCAAATCTGCCCACGAAGAGGCCCGCAAGAGGAGGGCTTCTTCCATGAAGCACTAGAGGGTGGTCATGAGTTCATGGTTGGGTCGTGGAATGATTACACTGGCGTCGGCACGAAATAACGGCATGGGCTCCTGTATCTGAATGAAAACTTCGGGCATTCTAGGCATAGGCGCTTATCATACCACTGACTGCACACAGCAGTTGTCTTTCAATAACAATTGCATCACTTCACGGCTTCCAATCCCCCACTCTTCCACTGCTGTTCTTCTAAGCCTTTGTCAAATAGTTAGTTGCAAGGACTTTGCGGCTTTGGTTGCTGAAGGGCAACTCATCGTGTTTCACAAAGCAAGGCAGACTAGCACTAGTGACTATTGACTTCGTACTGTATGTAGAGCGGTGTCACAGTATTTGCACCCAAATCATGTCGTCATGTCAAGGTAAGTAAGTGATGTAAATTCGCCGAAGCCCGTATGTTCGCTCTGTTGCTTTCACAAGGTTAAGCACTTTCATAACGCCGATCAACGCCATGCTCAAGCATTTTTTCATGTCCACTACCGCATCTCCTGCTGGCCCTTGGTGCCTTGTACCTCTTCGCCTTGAATCCAGACACTTTCCATGGCCTTTCCCAGAATCTGCATGCCCTCCTCAATCTCTGCTTCGGTGATCACAAGCGGCGGAACGAACCTCAGCGTGTTCGTGCCGCATGTGATGATCAGCAAGCCTCTCTCGCGGGCTGCAGTAATAATCGGCGTAGGGTCGACGTCAAGCTGAAGACCTAGGATCAATCCCTTGCCCCTCACCTCCTTGATCTGGCTGGGAAATCGCTCTCGCAGAGCATCAAACTGCCTACGGAAGGCTTGCTCTTTGGCTGGTATTGAGTCAAGGATTTCTGGGGAGGACAGGCGGGAAAGGATGTACGAGGCCACACGTGATCCTAGAGGGTTGCCGCCAAACGTGGTGCCGTGGTCGCCCGTCTTGATGTGATCGCAGACGAAATCGTTCACGATAGTCGCGCCTATAGGGAACCCGTTGCCGAGAGCCTTTGCTGTTGTCACGATATCCGGGTGACATTCCTTGGGGTAGCCTGCGTGCGCCCAGAATGTGCCTGTTCGGCCTAGACCGCATTGGATCTCATCGTATATAAGAACAGCACCGACCTCTGTGCAGCGCTTTCGTAGTGCGAGAAGGAACTCGGGTGTAGCTACATTGACGCCGCCCTCTCCTTGTATGGGCTCAACGATAACACCACAGGTCGCTTCGTTGACTAACTCGTTGATCGCATCCACATCATTGAATGACCCGTATCTGAATCCGGGAACCATTGGAGAGAACGGCGTCTGGTATTTCGGGTTTGGTGTTGCGCTCAAGCTTCCCATGGTCCGGCCATGGAACGAGTTGTGGAACGAGACAAACTCGTACTTGTCCGTGTCTGGCGATAACGACTTCCCAACCTTGCGCGCGAACTTGATCGCAGCCTCGTTGGCTTCGGAGCCACTGTTGCATATGAACGTACGGGTTGCGCTGGCAAAGCCTCCAGTCGCGTGCGTGAGTTGGATGAGCTGCTTCGAAAGGAGACCAGTATGAGGGTTGTGGTAGAGGTTCGAGGTGTGCATGAGCTGCTTCGCCTTTGTATAGGTCAGCCTCCCGTATCACTCGTAGGGGTTGTAGATAGTACCTGTTCCCCAAGGACTTGCGCTACACCAGCATCGCAATGTCCCAGCGCATTGACGGCAATACCAGCTGTAAGGTCCAGATATTTCCTATTCTCGACATCCCACATGTAGCAACCCTCTCCCTTCTCGAACATGGGCGGTGGGCGCACATAGGTCGGGACCATGTACGGTAGTTGCTGGTTGACGAGGCCGGCTGTCTTTGAGCTTGCGGGTGGGTCGGGTGTTGGTAGAGATGCTTCACGCTGCGAAACGTCAGAAAGCCTCAATTCATTGTTCACATGTTTACTCACTGCTATGGAGTCCTTCATATCCTGCGGTAGACTTGAACCCTTGAGGGCAGATGCCGCTGAAGCAAATCGCGCAGAGGAGTAGTTGATGCGCGGCGCTCGCAATGAGCTGCATACCCGCTTGGAACAGAGTCGCAGAGCCATTTTTTACTGTAAACGAATTAAAAATGAAGGAAATGTACAAGAAATATGGTGCCTGAGGCGTTTCTGGTGACTGCTTGGTTGTGACGCAACGCCCAAAATTTCAGGTCGGGTCTTATCGATATGCCGGATCGGAGGGGTCAGAGCTGTGGTCGCTGGAGACACGACAGGCCGATAATAATACCCAAAATTTTGAAATCTTCCATCAATCGTCTATCAACTCGAGCAACAGCTCGAACAGTCTCGTTGGTGTCAGTATTTCCCAATCACTTGCCTTCCACATCTTGTACTAACTCCTAATAGGTAGTTGGTTATCACGTGGGTCTCATATCTCAATATATGACTGCTCTCAGAGTAGCAATCCCAAGGCCGCCAGTTCGAGTCTGGCACGGGACATCTTCCTTTTTGCTGGGCTTTGCCGTTCAGTCTAGCGATCGTCTTTTTACTCTTTGTGAGTGCTGACAGATGTGGGGTAATCACGCTTTTTGAAGTTTCCACTTATCTTAACATAACAGCTGTTTACGTATCACATCGCAGCTCGGTTCAGTCTTTTCTGCTCTCAAGATTCCTAACAATTGCGAAGCTATGTAAAGGCATCTAGCATATGCATAAGATAGGCTCCCCCTTCTTAGACTACATTGTCTAGAGCAGAGGGCTTATGTATTACTTCTTATGCTTTTACAAAAAGGAAATAAGTAGCTCTTGTTTTGGTAAATATTGTCAGACACGTTTCAACCCTTTGAAAGATGCCGCTTATGTGTGATTGTGGGAGATCGAGCGATGACGAAACTCATTGATGTCATAGGTCCTTGAGCATCTCCAGGAGCAACTTCATTAGGCTACGTCAAACATTCAACGCCTATCATCAAACATGTCATCACATTGACCGGCCGACACTATAAAAAGAACATTTACTGAATATGTCCCCATCCAAGAAACAAAAGACAGCCCGCGATTCAGCCATCTTCCTCAATTCCGACTCGGACAGCTCAGAGTCGGCTTTTGAGTCGGTGCGCCCACACAAGAATAATAAAAGCAGCAAAGCGAGCAAGAATCAAAAGACAGGAGATCCAGCACACCACGACTACATATGTATCCATCGCCCCTTCTTTGACGTCGAAGGCGCGAACTGGCTCGCTTGGTCGAACGACCCCTTCTCCCATGTAGAGAAAAAAGACGTGTGGTCCAAGCTATACAAGCCAAGCTTCGACGCTGAGAACCAAGCCGGTATCTATAACGCACCTGCTCATGAGCACAAAGACCACAAATGGGTGATCATGTGGGATGCGTGGTTGAAAACGGATCTGCTGAATAGGAAAGCGAAGTACTGCGATCCTGATGCGTTTGGGCTGACTATGTACAATGACTGGAGGGGCTGGGGAATGCAGGAGATTGTGGAGAACACGGTGTGTTAAGATGATCTCGAAGAAAGTATACGTACTGACTGGTGGTGCTGCAGATGCTAGAGTTCGATCGCGCGTTTCGCATCAAGGACGAGAAGAGGACCAAGGAGATGTGGATTGTGATTAGTGCAGTGGGCTTGTGGCTCAACTCTGAGGAGCACATTGGTGCACTCATCGGTAAGCCAACCACTCCAATACCTGTATCTTGGTGTAGGCTTACGATGTTTTGTCGCAGCGAACGAGGACGGCGAAACAATATGCGAGCTCATCGGTCTCCTCGGCTGCGCACTCCTCACAGCCCTCGCCGCCATCGAACATGCAGGCGAACTTGACTTCAACTCCAGGTTCCTCGATCTAGCTCTAGTTATCGCGTACTATTTGGAGCTATCGCATGACCTTCCTGCGTACGGCATCGAGGGGAAGTCTGTTGCCTGGCGAAAGGAAGCCGTGAAGTACTTCAAGAAGGGGAACTTGGATCCAGAGAAGGGGTTATTCGCTACGCAGCTGCGGATTGAGAAACTGAAGAAAGCCGATGACCATGATGACAATTCTCAGGAGAAGAAGGCAGAAGAGGTTGGAAGTACATCTGGAACCTCTGAAACGGCTCCCATAGGGACTTCTGTCGAGGCGCCAATATACATTCCTGATAATGAAGATTCAGACAAGGAGAACGCGAACCCGCAGGAGGAGAGGAACCTATCACCATCATCAACGAGGAACAAGAAGAGGAAACTGGAAGAGATAAAGGCGTCAGAACAGGATCCCTGGCAGTGGGTTGAGAACTTCAAGAGGTACAAGCAGAAACAAGGGGCTTCGTTGGGCGGGCAAAAGTACGACATCACGAAGATGAGCAGGGCGGATAGAGCGGCGACGGCGATTGATGGAAAGGATCCGTTGGCAGATGTGGCGGTCAAAGATCTCAAGGACGATCTACTCGATTTTGACTGACAACAAGACTTATACCTTGATGTTACGAAGACATACAGAGACATTTACGATCGCGATGGCACACTAAATCTTGAATCGTTGTCCGGTAGTAGGCGCCCAGTACCATGTCTGCTTCTCACTGTACCTTCCCCCTAGCATCGACCCCCCAAATCTCCTCAATAACCCCATTCCGATGCGCATAATACACATCATGCAGGTTGATCGTCGGATCAATATGACTAGGGATCATCTCCACCCGATCCCCAATCTTCAACTCCTTCGCCTTTCCATCTTCCCAACTCAGACTGCCATGTTCATCACCGAGCACTCCATACGTATACCCCGGCGTCTTGCATTCGGCAAACCCGCTATCGGTCGTCAAGCTCTTGAGCCCTGCATCAATTGTGATGATGTTCGGCCCTTGCTTTGAAATGACGGTAGAGAGAATGGTAAGACTTTGGGCGTACTTGTGCGGCCCAATCGCGTTCCGATAATCCGTGTCCATGAACAAGAAAGACCCGGGTTGAACCTCCGTGATCCCCGGGACTGTGACGCAGAACTCGGCTGTACCCGTCCCTCCCGTCGTCACAACCTGTATATCATGCCCATCTTTCCTCAGCGCTTCCGCCGTTTGCGTGAGTATCTCCATGCTCGCGAGACACTGCCGTTTCCGCTCCTCCAGCCCGTGAACATGCTGTAAATGGCCCTCATACCCCTGTACCCCGATGATATTCAAATGTTTCAACCCAGCCACATAACGCGCCAATTTGAGTGCCGGCTCGCCAGCCTGTACACCCGTACGATGTAATCCCACATCGAGATCAATCAACGTCGCAATCCGCCCTTCAACACCACTCACACCCATCGCAGCATCAATAGCACCAGCGCCCTCCTCACTATCAACAACAATCCTCACACCCTGGTACTCCTGGAATAGTTCCACTAACCTCCCCACTTTCGCAGCACCCACAACCTCACACGTGATGAGCACATCGGTAAAGCCTAAACGACACATGACTTCGGCTTCGCTCAGTTTAGCCACGCATCCGCCTTTTGCGCCCGCGGCCACCATTTTCTGCGCGAGGGTTGCCGATTTGGTGGTTTTGAGATGTGGGCGCAGCGACACGCCTGTGGGAAGGAGTTGGGAAAACAATTTCGACATGTTGGATTCCATGAGGTCCAAGTCGACAATCATGGAGGGTGTGTCGAGCGAATCTATCGAGTCGCCGATTTGGGGTGCGTACAGCATCGTTGCGGTTGTGTTGGGTGATGATTAGGATGGGGTCGTGAGGAGTACGCAGAGTTCCAAATTCTTTGTAGAACAATTACTCGTGACTCCAGAAGAGATGTCCGAAGATCGGATCTGGTGTTGAGGAAAGGCGTTGAAAGTGAAGATGAAGGCATCCATGTTTTCAAAGTGGTAAGCCAGTCGTTAACCACCTTCCAAACGCGCACTAGCTTGTAAATCATCTTCATCACGTGTTGGTGGTTGCATCTTGACTTTGTGTTTGCTTCTTGGCTCGGTTTAGTATCGTTTAATAGTATTTTGCCGTAAGTTTGAGTGATGTGCAGGGTCTTTCTCCTGCTGCCTGCTACCCCTAGGATACAGTAGACTTCTTCAACGACAACATTCCAGTCTACCGCGTCCTCGCACATACAAGGGAAAACTTTAAGGGTTAAAGATTTGTAAATGAGAGGCTGTGGTGGGTAGGCCTGGAGTACTTCGCTATTTTTTTCCTCTTATTACAACCCTGCGATTTTCTGTCGTATGTGACAGAGGGCAAGCCATGACATAAAACAACAATGCCGACCCCCGAAAACGCGCTCGAACAGTTCCCCTCGCTATCATGCCTTGCACCCTTTGTGCCCACTCTCCTGCCACATTGTGACACTCTTGACCATCAGCGGGCCACCATCCTTCCACGTAGGCAGCCACTGGTCCTTGTCCTCCCAAAAGTCCAATTTGGCCCTGGGGCTCCGGTCAATCCATGGCTTGCCGCTCTTGCCATCCTCGAACCAGCCGTTTGTTGAGCCGGCTGCCAAGCTGATCACCAGGTAGAAGTCCTGGTCGAACGGTGACGTGTTGCTGTGGGTATCCTTCCACGGATTTTCGATACGCGTGCCGTTGCGGTCAGCGAGAGGGAAGTTGCCGTACTTGAAGAAGGGTTCGTCAAAGTGCGTGTACATTACCTGGAGTAGGCGTGTGTTGATGTAGGTAAAGATGTACTTCTCGCTCCACTGTGAAGGGTCAAATTAGTGTCTGTGTAAGGTGGAACGGTAAGGGAATGTGTGACGTACCTCGATACCGAAAGTGTTGTAGTTGGCTGCATAGTTGGTATGTAATGCCTTGCGCTTGACGTTATTCTTCCACCAGCCGTTATTTTTAGCGTCGGGACCGAAGTGCAACGCGCTGGAGACAATGTTGTTCCCTCCCTGTTTGTAGCCGGGGGCGTTGCCGCGAGACTCCATGATGTCAATCTCACCTGAGCGGGGCCAGGGGCCATAGACGTTGTCCATGGGCAGCATGAAGATGGCAGGCCACAGCCAGTCTCCGACAGGAAGCTTGGCGACGACTTCAAGGCGGCCGTACTTGATCGAGGCACCAAGCTTGGTGTTGATGCGACCGGACTTGATGGGGTTAACGATGGTGGAGTTGGTCGTATTGGTGGTGGCGACGCAGTCAATCCAGTCAGAACCGGTACAACCGTGGCCGCGGAGGTCGATGGTATGGTTATTCGTGATGAACTTCTCCTCCTGGATGGTAGGCTTGATGATTAAGATACCATCCTTGATGAAGACGTTCTCATCAGTGTTGGTAGTCATCTCAAACTGGCCGTTGCTGCGTGGACAGTCAGTCAATAAAGGCAGCATGAGTGTCGGCAACTTACCCATAGCCACCGACTTCAACTTCCTTGGTCCAGACGCTCGGATTCAATGAAGTGAAGTTGTCATGGAAGACCTCGCAGTAGCTGTGCCGGGCAACGGTTCGCACACTGTCCCAGAGGAAAATTCCCACGACCCCCAAACCGATAATGAAGCCGACGAGGGGGAAGATGTTGGTCCATTTCTGGCGGGGGTCTGTCTTCTCGAGCCAAGGCTGCTCGATCTTTTCCTTCTTGACGCGGCGTGAGCGGAAGTAGTCGGGGGGAGGCGGGGCCTCATAGCCGGTGGAAACTGGAGCGAGAAAGGGATTGTTAATGCCTGGCCTGTGTGCGTCAATGCCTGGTCTGTGTGTCCTCGGCCGTTTTTTGACAGATGTTGATGTTTGTCGCGAAGCCGATGCGGTGGCAGGGGCCTCAACTGGAGCCACAGGCTCAATACGGTCCGCGTCTTGGGAGTCCATGTTGAAATGCAGAGTAAATATGCTCTGCTATCGGTTGTGAAGAAGTTGTGTTGAAGTTGTGTGTAGGAAGGATGGAGGATGGGACCGCGAAGATTTGTTTTCATCCACTGGAGCTGCGAGGTGAGAGGAGTTTTGTACCTGCTTCCAATTGTAGGAGGCGCCTTCTGACTCCCCAGGCCAGAACACACTGCGAAGGCACCCACTGTCTTGTATCCGGCAGCTGCTGCACCTTGAGGGCCAGTCACTTTCCGTCATGACCATTGCCTAGGCGTCCATTGCTCTTGCTGCTGAACTCTTACAATGTACATACCCAATGACGTTCCAACATCCATGCCTATAAAGTCGGTGCTGTCCGAGGTTACTACTACGGTGTCATCTACTGGACCAGACACACGGTCAGCAGCGTTATCGAAGTGGAGGGTGGAGTGCAATGATGTTTGCGAAAAGCTAGCATCGGTACCACAGGGCAAGAGCCGTTTCTCGTTCTTTCCGCATGCGCCATCAGTTGTGGTAGTTGCTTGGCTCTCTCTCCTCTGAGGGAAACGCCGACATCAGCACTGAGGTGACGCTTCTCAACTATCGGAAAGGGCGATCTTGGATCAGATTAGTTTTCACTCTCCTGATGGTGCCGGTATCGCTTGCGAAAGAGCACAGGTCTAGGCACAGTTGGAGAACGCTGACAGGAGAATTGAGTGGCTAAGATATTTTTCAACCACGGTTCATCACTGTCGCTTCCATGCTTCCAAATATCCACGTGCTGCGCTGCGGCATACCCTTTTCAGCGTATGCACCCATTTACGCACCCACGGCCAGACTCAAGTATATGCCCCACACTACACCCACCGAGCACCCGAACACGACCCGTTTATCCACCGGCACCCACAGAAAGCTAACCAGGCTTATCGCAGGCCAGAACTTGTACCCATCCTTCATCATTGGCCACAGCTTTTTCGCGCAGTCCCGCGTGACCATGTCCCAAGCGTCCACACCCGGCTTGCCTTGCGCATTGACATAGCCCATGTAGCCCAGGAACATGAGCGTATTGATCACAGCGCCGATTGTCTGGTCGAGCACGAACTTGATGAGGACATTGGTCTTGCTGAGGGACGTCTTGGTGGGGTCGGGTTTGGAGCCTGGCTTCTCCGCAGCAGGGGCGGCCGAGGGCACGTTGGTGGGGAAGTGGTCTTCGAGGACACCTTGCCAGACGATGTTGGGCGGGTTGCTGAGGATGCTGAAGAGGGCGAACTTGAAGACTTGGGCGTAGTTGAGGGAGAAGGGCGTCTGGAATGTGAATTAGCCAAGCATTATTCGACGTGCAGGTGCTCAATGTGACGTACGTTGCCTTGGTACGACGATATGGCTTGCGCGAGCACATTGGACGTTATGCTGAGCACTGCGCCTTGCAGCGTCTGCGATATCATCGACATGATGCTGGTTTCGCTATCTCGGTGTCTGCGTTCGGGTGCGGTCGTTTGCTGTTAAGTCACGACGAGATCAATCTGTGAAGTGATCTGTAGATCGAGGGAAAAGTGACAGAAGAAGAGGAAGAGGTATTAGGATTATATCTATGTGGTCAGCCAGGGTCGTAAAGGTATCATACATGTTTCGCCTGGGCGCGTTCGCGTATCGCATGTTTAGCGTCGTGACGTCTTAGCGGGCAATTAAACGTGCAGCTCAACATAACGACGGCAATATCAGGGCCGCCTCACCCATAGTAGGGATGCATACTTCTTGTACACAGAGTTGTGCTCGTAGGGGTGTTACTACTATACAATATGTGGTTGTTGCGAGGGCATCCCAGGGACTGTATGGCAACGACAGCGCCCTCTCACCATATCCCCCGATCCCCATAATGCCGTCGCGCAATCTCAGACCAACTGTACTTCTTCTCCGACTCATCTAATACACGTGTATCTTCCTCTTCATCCTCCGCACACATGCGCTCGAACAACTTTACCTCCCACTTTCCATAAGCCGTCAACTTCCCTTCGACGTTCCCATCGCTAATCGGGAACGCCCATTCGTGTTTCTTCATGAACGCCTCGATCTTCTGATCCATCTCTCCACCCTCGTCTTCTCCTTCCCCCCCCTTTACATCTCGACACAGCTCTACCTCGCCCACAACATGCGGTTTCTGCGGATACGTAGGCCGACTCCACAGCCAAGCCCCAAAGAGCGTGCTGTCGACCACAACATTGAAGCCATCCACTTCCCACTCTTCCCGTAGCGTCCGCATCCATCTAGAAGGCTGCAGATCCTCTAGTCGTATCTCCCCATGTGGCACTACATTTGCCACAAGTTTCTTGACGCTCTGCCGACCCTGGGTTTCTAGAAAGACGCTATTGATGCAGTCCCCGCCCTTCCGCACTTTGGCTTCGAACACGCCGTTGCGGACGCGGACGTAGATGCCGTTGTCCATTAGGCTACCGCAGTCGCTGTCGAGATAGAACTCTTTGATGACTTTTCGGCCGAGGTATTTGTGCGATTGGAAGGCTGGGGCGCCGTTGTTCTTGCGAAGACGGTTAATCGATTCTTTGGTTGGGGTGAACTTGCGCTCGACTTCAAGGGTGCGAGCAGAACTTCGCGCGCCTGGAGAGAGGCGTTGGAAGATGTGGGATTTGAGCCTTTGGAGGGCGAGTTCGAGGACAGTCATCTTGCTTGGTGAGGTTGAGGCAGAGTGGGGTTGAGAGGAGGTAGTGGAGGAAGATAATGGTCGAGAATCTCCAGCACGGTTTGTTGTTAAGCGAGGTGCTAAGTGCGGTTTGTGGGTGAAAGGGTACCCGCAGGAGACGCGAAACGAGAAGAGACGGGAAGCGGCATGAACACCCAAGTGGAGAGTATCTGAATTGTTTCTTGAATTCCTGGGAAGCTGTCGGAATCTCATAGCCATATGCACGCGCTAGAGCATCCATATCTACTTGAACGTACTGCGGGTCGTCATACAGCAGGCAGAGTAGAAGACACAACATCATGCTCAGGCGGGCAACGAATCCCTCTTGGTACCTGATTCGTTCGCCCGTGGGATTAAGTATGATGTCTATCCTATTCGCTCTGCGCCAGACAGCAGTACAAGTATCCGTACAGCACTGTCGTTGCTATTCGACTTCTTCATCGCAATACCCCGAATTTTTGAGCGCTTCCTTCAACCTAAGGTACCCTTTTAGCGTCTCTTTAATCTCGCCCTCATAGTGCGGAAACGCCTACTTTTAGTGTTTCTTGGTAACATCTAGCTCTTCTCCCATCTTTCTCAAAACTTAAAACTTGCCCTCGTTCGTGTTGTTTTCGCCACTCTCTTTAGAGTCAGATACCCCCGGTAAGATGTATATCCCTCTCTTTATAGAGACGAGGAACGCCGAGATGGGTATATGTAGCATCGAAACTCGTGCTGTCGACCGTGACCTCGAATCCGTCCAAGTCCCACCGATTCCTGACAGTCTGGAGATCTGCGATGATCTTCAGCGTACCATATGCAGGAGCGCCTGAATAGTTCGGCAATTCCGACGTTCCCAACACTCTGTTCACCTCCTCTTGTCCGAAGAAGTGAGGGTGGCTTCCACCCCAGTATTCGCCCACTTGGCCACTTTGACGAACTCTGATCGACTTTTCGGACTTGTCATCAGTGTGCCGATGACGGAGATACACGTCGAGCTTCCCGAGGTCACTGTCGGTGGTGTCGAAGTAGCGGTCGTGGTAGCGCTAGTGGCAAGGGATGGAGATATGGGATTTAAAGGGTGAAGAACCGGTGTTCGAGTTGAGCATCGCCATGGCTGAGATGGTTGGGGTGAAATGTGCTTGTACACACATAATCTGGCGTTTTAGGGGTGGAATTGGACCCCTTTAAGAGGATCTTCAGTGGTGGAGTACACGACTCTCGGCATAGTGAAGAGTGGTTTGGGTTTCGCAGGGCGCAGCAGGGCTTTGAAGCTGAAGTCCAGCCGCATCGTGGCGAAGACGCAGTGTCGAAGTGGTCGTGGAGAGAATTCATAGAATGCTTGTTGGTAATTGAATAGGCAAAAGCGCACGGGCAATGGCGCTGACGCATCTATAGTGCAGGTAGAAGGTGACCCGGGACGTCGTTGCTCGTTCTAAAAGGACCCTTGTAGTGCTGCGTTCACAACTCCTGCAGTAATGGAATTATCTCCCATCGTAGGTCTCGACATAATTGTTCAATACACGGCTTTCCAATTGCCAGAGAATTTGGTGAATGTAGTCATCACTTGCTGTACCGGAAGCAAAGCGTGTATCACCTCGTCATGTTTAGCGCACTTTGCAACATGTGGAAGGCGCATGGATTTACTAGCTTGCTCTAGATAGCAACCCTCATCAAGTACCCCAGCCCATACTGTCTTGTAGATATTCCTGGCTGGCATCATTGGCAACACAGTCTACCTCAGTTCCAGAAATCTCAATCACCGTCTCTGATCGCTTTCGGCACGCTTCAATTTTGCCCGGAATACTGCCTGTATATCGGTGTGAGACTCGGGAGGGAACAATAAATCCTGGAGCATAGAGTCGAATACTTGCTGTCGCCTAAAGAAGGCGTTTGGATAATTGCCGATGTCGCTCGATCCTGATGCGTGATACAATCTTCAGCCTTACGGTCCGGGTCTTGCTTGCTTTCTGCTCTTTGTGTACATCAATTTCCCTACACAGTTTGACGTTGCCAACCTAGTGCTGTACCATGGAAGACGCCCAATCCCACTCATGGTAATTTGTACAAGGGACATCAGGGAGCGACCTCTTCTCGATAGAAGTCCGCCATGCCCTCTTTGACTACTTTTCGAAGCTGTGCTGATGCACGACCTAGCTCTCCACCACCTTTCGTCGCATGCTCCAGCCCTGCGACAATCGCCGCCTCGGCCCGGTCGTGGAATACCCTTTGCCGGTCCTCACGGTCCTCGTACATCTCTGCTTCCTCGTCTCTCGTAGCGCCGAACAGATTCAAGTGCGCATAGACGTTCGAACGTTCCGATAGCACATGGTGATCCGTTTGCCAAAGCGGAAAATTGCTTTCGCTGGCAACAACTGCCATTGCCTGCGCATGGTATAGACCGGTCCGGAGGAACGACGTCAACGCATTCATCTGCTTGACCTGGATCTTTGAGTCTGACTTCCCGTATGATTTCGCAGTAGACCATTTGCCCGACGCTTCGCTCTGCCAACTGAGCAGGCTAAGGAAGCACTTCAGCATCTTCACCCAGCCTCCAGCGCAGCTGACAACTTCAACACCTGCAATGCCGACCAGCCATTCGAGGACTTCCAGACCAAAGACACGGATTTCTGAAGCCAAATGCGTCATCGCTGCTCTTGTGTGCAGCAATAGCTGATCTGCGTGGCTCGCAATATCACCTGGTGGTAAGCTCTGCAGAAGCTTGAGCAACTGCTGTCGAACACTGTTTGATCCATCCAGAATGAGTCGCTGTGCCACGGGAATGATGACTGATGACGGCTGTGGCAATGGCGCAGTAGGAGGGTGGCTGGTGATTACAGATGTTAAGAAGGCCAAGGACTCTTTTCGCTGTGTGTCCGCTTTGTGATTGAGAAGGCCCAAATGATGCGCGCATTGCGCCTCTAGCGTCGGAGCACTAGTTGAAAGGGCCTGTTGTTTTAAGGCAATCGCTACGATGTGTAAGTTACATGATGATACTCGGCGTGTTGAAAGCTCACATTTGGCCTTGAAACTCGTGCTTGTACTGCTGGCAGCCTTGGGTTTTGCTTTACCAACCTTCAATTTGGGTTTCTGATATTCGTCAGCTCAAACCTCGTCATCTTGAGAACATGACCGCACCTGGAAATCCTTCTTCTTCTTCTCCTGCTTTTTCTTCGAGCTTGAAGTCATGATAGCTTTCAACCACAGTCCAGATAGATAGTTCGATGATCGTGGAAACTGGCGGAATTCGCCGAGGGCATGAAGTCCAGATCAGAACGACTACGCGAAATGTTGACAGTCGTGAGTACGCGCGGTTAGACAGCAGGAAAATTGAAGATCTAACAGATGGCGCTAGCCCTATATAAGCTTAGCTGATCAGAGTCTTGGCAGGGTCCAGTCGCGTCCGTATGCCAATGCCATGCGAGGGAAACAGCTTCTGCACCTCTTTATTTCCTGCTTCGCCCTCCTTACGCCCAAACATGGCCCAAAACACTGTAAGATTTGCAGGTTATGCTGCCATCTGCTTTATTAACGACTGAATAGCAAGACGAAACGCTTTCACTCCTTACTCGGCTTAGCCAGAAGCCTGGAGTCCAGAGCACCCTCATACTTTCGCGCGAAAACGGAACTATCATACGCACTTCCGGTCTCATTTCGAACAGCTCCTCAGCAAATCCAAACAGCACCCTGCCGGCCTCGAGTGAACCTCAACCGGACACTTACACGAACGGCAGGAAGGAGAGCGGCATACACAGCGCAGAGGACGTAGCGAGCATGGTCTGGGCATTCTTGACGGCTGCAGGGACTCTCGTGGATGAGCTAGACAAGGACGATGAGGTGAAGCTTCTACGGTTACGCACAAAGAAGAACGAGTTGGTCATAGTGCCAGGTACGATAACAAGGCATGCGCCAGTCAGGCTTCCACTAACATAGAGCTAGATCCCAGGTTCATTCTCGTCGCTATACACGATACTCCCCCGGCGTAGGCATACAGCGAATGCACCACATCTATCTGACATATTTCCCTCGAGCGCTAGAATACCCCGCTATCTTGAATAGAGCCAAAAGGCGACTCACCAATGGGCTTCGCTAATGTCGACCTTGTTGACGTCGACGCCGTCTTTGAACCATCGTCCTGTACGAATATCAGCAAACGCTGTTCCAGTTTGGACTCCCTATGGCGGGCTACCGGGCAGCCTCCACAGTCCCTCTATAAGCTCAGGCACTTACCTGCTTCGTCAATCTCGATATCGTTCCCGCTCATCTGCCGCTTGCGCATCTTTCCGTCCTCGGCGAACGTCCAGTCCTCGAGACCATAACATCGCTTCCACTTCATCCCGTCATGCGCGTCTTGGAACTCATACCAAAATTGCACAGCGATTTTGTTCTCTGTGAATGCGAACAGTTCCTTTCGCAGCCGGTAGCTCTTCTCCTTCTCCCACTTCTTCGTCAGAAGGTCCTCGATTGCTGCAGTTCCGACGATGAAAGAAGACCGATTGCGCCAGATGCTGTCGGGCGTGTAGGCTTGCGCGATTACCTTGGGGTTTCTAAGAGTATTAGAGCGGTCGAAGGAGTTGAAAACAGCATCCCATACTGAGCATTCCACAGGTCTTGTGCCTTTTTGACTTTGGCGTGGGCAGTTTGTTCGGTGAATGGCGGTGCAAGAGACATATTCAGGGCTACTAAAGCTGTTTTTTTTTTGGAGTGTGGGTCGGTAGGATGGGTTATCTCGAGGATGCAGAGCTTTATGATAATTGGCAGGAACGTTTACATCAAGTTTTGTGTGTCCACGGAGAACAAATATGCTGTGCCGTCTGATGCTGCATCCTTTCGGCACTTCGGCTTGTTCCGTGTAATAGCAGGCGTCAGCTTCACATGCTAACCTCTCTCTCTGCTCCGGCTGAAGTCCGATGCGCGCACGAGCATGGAATCAAGAAGCACTAGGAAGTCTGAGTTTGTATGTTCAGTAAAAAATCAATTTCATCAGATCCTCGAGATGAGACCATCAAAGCTATCAATGATGCCTTCCGCCATCAGCCTTGCTCATTCAGGTACACGCCCGACAAGCGCAGTTTAAGTACCTATGCCCATAATGATAGGCTACATTTATTTGTCAATTTTATGCAGGTCGGCTTCGGTACCCTGCGTCATAGGCCGTTGCCCGGCCTGCCCCACTATGATCTCGATGCTCAAGCTTGGGAAGCAACTCTGCCCCTCTACATGTAGACATTGAAAGCCCACTCGTCCACCGACTCTCCCAATACCACATCTCAAGCAATTCAAACTTCCCAACACACAAACAACAACATCAATTGTTCATCATGGCACCCCTCAAAGTCGGCGACTCCCTCCCTGAAGGCGTTAAGTTCGAGTAAGCCCTCTTCCCTTCACACGAGCTTCCTCCCACACTGCAAGACACAGAAAGCTGACAAGTACATGTTATAGATGGGCGCCTATAACCGACGCCGACCCCACGGCCTGCGGCCGCCCCCAGGAGTACGACGCCAGCAAAGAATGGGCCAACAAGAAGGTCGTCCTCTTCTCCGTGCCCGGCGCCTTCACCCCGGGCTGCCAGGCATACCACCTGCCCCCCTACATCAAGAAGGCAGCCGAGTTCCGCGAGAAGGGCGTTGACGTTATTGCTACGATTGCGTCGAACGACGCGTGGGTAATGAATGCTTGGGGCAAGGTCAATGGCGTCAAGGGTGACGAGGTGCTATTCTTGAGCGACACGAAGACGTTCTTCAGCAAGGAGCATGGCTGGGCTGCGGGCATGGGCGACAGGAATGGGCGCTGGGCTATGGTGTTTGACAATGGCAAGGTTATCTATGCTGAAAATGAGAAGAGCCCTGGAGAGGTTTCGGTAAGTTTTTTCGGGAATGAATGGAAATGGTCAAGGCGGTGTACTAACTGGTTTTCTAGGTCTCGGGTGCTGAGGCTGTCTTGGCTAAGTTGTAGGGAGTGGGTGTGATGGGGTGAGCTCTTCGGAGAACTTCTGCGGAGGGTATGCAGCTGAATGACTGCCCAAGGGAGAACAAGTCATGAATGATATGTTCAAATGAGCATATGATGCTACAAC
The DNA here is from genome assembly GCA_010015635.1 of Clathrospora elynae. Classification (NCBI taxonomy): domain Eukaryota; kingdom Fungi; phylum Ascomycota; class Dothideomycetes; order Pleosporales; family Diademaceae; genus Clathrospora; species Clathrospora elynae. The sequence continues at coordinate 148,185 of ML976040.1, forward strand.
AAAGACTTCAAATATCATGTGATGATGATTGATCGGTGCCTTGAACTGGCTAGCAACCGGAGGTTTGCAGTGAGCCTCCAGCCGTTGGTCATGTTGGTCATGTACGTGGAATGTTGCAACAATTTGGGGTATTATGTTTGTCATTTCGGTGCTGGTCGAATGCTCAGCTTCTCATAGCAAGTTCTGATGGCCGGAGTTGCTCCAACCGTATATCCCCGGCCCTCGGCTCCCGCTCCCGCTCCGGTAACACGGTCGATATAAACCTCGCCGTCCCGCTTGTACGCTCAGTCGAACTGCCAGTTTGTCAGTACATGCTCGCAGTGCCAGCAGATAGAGCCAACATACCGGAGTAAGGAAAGACTCGGCCACGAAACGTGCTCTTGCGTTCAACTGTGTATGTTAGCCTCTGCCCTCATTACCATGTGCCTCGGCTGCCTTACGAAGAGCTTCATCTCGGAAATCTCCTTGTCCACCTCCTCCATGAACTGGATGATAAAGTCGACCAGCTTGTGCTTCAGCATCTCCTCAGTGTGGAAGTTGGTAATCAGAAACGAGATGTCGTATCCCTTGACCGGTTTCCGCCTCAGAATGTAGAAGCTCTCCGCTCGCTGCGTCAAGAAGCGCGTGAACTTGTGTACCAGGATGTGTTCAATCTCATCCGCCTGCTTGATCTTTATGCTGACCCGCACGCTGTTGATACTGGACTCGATGTAGACGCGCTCATTCTCATTTCGCGAGACGGTGAGAGGATTCAGGATGACTTCGGGAGAACTCGCGGCTTCGATCTCAGGGACGTTATGGCGCTCCGAGGCTTGGGACGCGAAGTTGGAGAGGGAGAGGGCGGCTGTGAGGGAGGTGCGCACGCATTGGAGGTATGGGCGGAGGGATTGCGACTGCGCGTGTTAGCAGATGCAATTCATTGTATGGGGAGGAAACTAGTACCATTGTGGTAGAGTTAGAGCTCAACACCAGCTCAGCAACTGAATGACATGCCAGTACGGGGAGAGGGTGGCTCGCTAGTGGGGTACAGCTCCGGTGGCGCTGGGCTTGGCGAGGGCTGCTCCCTCATGGTTCGGCCGCCGACCATTCTTTTGCCCCACGAACACTTTATTCGCCGCCAGACGCTCTGTCCATTATCGCCAGTATAGTTGAGTAGCCCACCATGGCGTCTATCCCAGGTATATTTCTCTCTAACCCACCCCCCCACCCCCCACGCGCCGCTGTTAACTCGGAATGTTTACAGTCATTGTCAAGCACAAGGGCACCAAGCACGAGGTCGATGTCGACACCACGTCCAACGGCGAGACGTTCAAGTACCAGCTCTTCTCCATAACCGGCGTCGAACCGGAGCGCCAGAAGGTCTTTGTCAAGGGCAGTACGCTCAGGGATGACGCCGACATGTCCAAGTTGGGCCTCAAGCCTAAGCAGGCGCTCATGATGATCGGCACGCCCTCGGAATCGGCAAAGAACATCGAGAAGCCCACGACGCCGATCAAGTTCCTCGAGGACATGGACGAGGCCGAGGCTGCACAATTGGAAGGCGCCACCCCCGCTGGCCTCCAGAACCTAGGCAACACGTGCTACATGAACTCGACGCTACAGACGCTGCGGTCTATCCCCGAGCTGCAAGAGGAGCTCCTGCGATACTCTGCTAGGTAGGCTGTTTCCCTATTGCGCCTACTTGCTCAGGCTGACCATATGCAGCAACGACGCCAGCGCATCCAGCTCTGCGCGCCAGCTTAGCCAGCTCGGCCTCGGTGGCCTCGGTGCCTCGACTGATCTCACAGGCTCACTCCGCGATCTTTTCAAGCAAATGTCAGAGACCCAACAGGGCTTCCCGCCGCTGATGTTCCTCAACGCCCTCCGGTCCGCCTTCCCCCAGTTCGCCCAGAAATCAAAGGACGGACACGGCTATGCACAGCAGGATGCGGAGGAGGCGTGGTCACAGATCGTGTCCCAGCTGCGGCAAAAGCTCAAGCTCAAGGACAACGAGACGCATTCAGACGCGGGCAGGCAGACAGAGTTATCCTGGATCGACAAGTACATGGCAGGTAAATTCGAGTCGACCATGGAATGCGACGAGCCTGCGGCAAAGGAAGGTGGCGAGGAGCCCGTCAAGAGCGAGGACCTCTTCTTCAAGCTCAACTGCCACATTAACGTAGAAACGAACCACCTCCGAGACGGACTTGCTGCCGGTCTGAAGGAGCAGATCGAGAAGCGATCCGAGGTCCTGGGCCGGAACGCGCTGTACTCAAAGACATCGAAAATCGCACGTCTGCCGAAGCACCTCCCCATCCACTTCGTGCGCTTTGACTGGCGAAAGGACACCAACAAGAAGGCGAAGATTATGCGCAAGGTCACCTTCCCCGACGAGTTGGACGCGCTGGAGTTCTGCACCGATGACCTGAGGAAGATGCTTGTTCCGATCCGCGACAAGATCCGCGAAGTTCGTAAGGAGGAGGAGGATGTTGAACGCGCCCGCAAGCGACAGAAGCGCATTAAGGCCGGCGAGGATAATGACTCTGACCCACTTGCTCGCAAAGAGCCTCTGCAGAAGAAGAAGGAAGCCCAGCAAAAGAAGGAGGATGCCAGCAAGCCAGCCGAGGATACAAAGATGGAAGAGGTCGAGTACAAGACTGATGCTCAAATCGAGGCTGATCGTGCCGCGTCCATCTTAGCTGCCAAGAAGGAGCTTCTTGCGCTTGTCGACTCCAAGATGGCCGCAGACGAAGGTGCCAACCAGACTGGTCTCTACGAGTTGAGGGGTGTCATTACGCATCAGGGTGCCAGCGCTGACAGCGGCCACTATACGTCTTTCGTCAAGAAGCAGGGGCCCAAGGACCCGATCAGCGGCAAGCGGAAAGAGGAGGACGGCAATTGGTGGTGGTTCAACGACGAGAAAGTCTCTGAGGTCGACGCCGAGAGGATCCAGACCTTGTCCGGTGGAGGTGATTACCCCTACCCTCTCGGACCAGCAGTCACTAACTATGCGCAGGTCAAAGCCATTCGGCTCTCATCCTTCTGTACCGCGCGGTTCCTCTACCCGTCATTGAAGAGGACGTCCAGATGAGTGAGGCGTAGAGCGTCCCGCTTGTCACGCGTACCCGGCGTATCCGACCAATGCACAGGAAAGGGCACTCGCTCCCCAAAACGTGGGAAGGGCAACCGTGATGCACAGCACTGGCGCTGCGTAGAAGACTGGGAACGGGTATGGGACGGTATGATTCAAAAGCATGTGTAATGATAGCATGAGTCCAAGATTATGCATTAATAGAAGTGGTGCGTTCGGTCAAGTACGCTCCTTATTTCTTCATCATCACCTCACGTCGCGTCGTGGAAGCGCGTCGAAAGTTGCCGCCAAGCCTCATGGCTGACTTGACCCTCACCTACATTATACTCGCCTCCACTCGACTACCTCTCTTTTATCTCTTTTATCCTTCCTAAGTGCTCGTGGTGTATGCTGTAGTCTTCGCGTTATATCGTCACGCCCATACAGTCTTTTTCGTTCATGTATTAGCTATCGCCATGTTCTACAGTCACGAAGGTGAGCTCCCCTGACCTGCGAACCTCGATTCAACAGCAACAGCTAACGCTCGCAGTTTTAACGTCGCGCAAATATGGTGTGGCAACCGTGTGGTGAGCAGGCAAAGTGCTCAGCGGCGCCTTCCCCATACTGACAAATGCGGCAGGCTCGTCGCAACACTCGGCTCCAAATCCAGCCTGAAGCGCATCAACCGCAAGCAGATTCTCGAGGTCGATGTATCGAGGGCATGCCAGACCATTGTCGACCCCGTAGCGCCTATGGCTCTGCGTCTGCAGGGCAACTTGTTGTAAGTCGCTCCACTCGCAGTGCTGAATGTGATCGGTACTGACGCGTGTAGGTACGGTGTGTCGCGTGTATACTTGCAGCAATGTGGATATGTTCTCTCAGATGCGCAGAATGCGCACAACGCCATGCGGATGATGCTGCGTACGGTGAAGAATGCCGCGCTCGACCCTAATGCTGGCAAAGCTAGGTGAGCATGCCTCTCCATCACTTCGCCCCATATCGTCTGCTCACTGACGCTTCACAGACCCGACCAGCTCGTCCTCCCAGACGACCCGTCCTTCCTCCCCGAGTTCGCCCTCCCTCCGCCAGAACTCCTGGCAGAGCTCGACTTCAACTTGAACTTCAACCTCAACGTCTCCCGCCCTGGCGAATCTGAATCCCTGACCCCCTTCGGCTCCCAGCAGTCCCAGTCCTCTGCCGTTGGGGGCCTCATCCTGCCCACCTCTTCCCCTGCCCGGCCAGGCGAGTTCGAACTCGAAGGCGACCATGGAATAGGCAGTGTGGGTGAGCCCAGTGGCATGCCGGGTGCTGGCGAGCCTGTGGAGCTGGGAGAGCCGAGCTTCATGTTCGGCGATGATGGAGATATTGTCATTATGACGCCACGGAAGCCGGCGGCTGCGACACCGGGTGGAACTGGAGGCACGACGATGTCCGGCGATGCTGGGGCGAGTGCGAGGGTGAGGAGGGAGCATGAAGAGGGACAGCAGGACGGCGCTCAGGTGAGTTTTACTGTGTTCTCTCACGTCTTTTTGCACCGCGCTCTCAGGCCTTTGTCTGACGCCGCGGACTGCTTTGCCTCACTTGGACTTCAGGCATGGCACCGCACCATCTCACCTGTATGGAGAAAGCCACTCAGTTGCTCCATTGATCTCAGCGCTAGGGCTTCGTGGAATGCCTTTCCCGGGACTTTCTCATACATCTTTTGCTTTTGTTCTTTCCTTCTTTCCGCATCCATTGATATTTCCCTGATCATCATACAACATCGATACTGATTCGTACCAGTTCCCTGGCGAACAAATGGATTTCGACCTCCCCATCTATGGAGACGACCTTCCCGAAGGCGAGGCATTTTCGTCTGCCGCCCAGCAGCAAAGTAGCCAGCATTCGGAAGTGGTCGAGTCTTCTGAGACATTCGCTGCACCCATGCGTCGACAGCGCCGAGCCCCACGCGTCCTACCTACTGATGCCGCCGTGGAGCTCCGCAACAAAGATCTAGCGGACTGGAGTGACAATTATCGCCAGAACATGAAATCCGCGGCTCGATTGAAGATCCAGAATCGTGCTGCTGCACAGGCGAAGAAGAATGCCGAGTACTATGTCTGGGGTGCTGGCATCGGAGGTATCGGACAACAGCTCATCAACACTAAAGGGCCAAACCCATTCGATATGTTCTTCGGTGACAATCTCTTCGAGCTGGTCACAGGCGTGAGCCGCAAGAAAGTTGCTGGATCGAAGCATGACCGTGACAGTGGCATCGATGACGCTACACAAGAAGAGTCTCGTCGTGTGCGCCAGAAGAGCGGCGAGCCTGAGGAGCAGGCTGGTCGTGGAGCTGTCGATGAAGGCTTATTCCTGGCTGGAGGTGACGAAGAGGTCGAGCTGCCTCGCGAAGGTGTCACCCCTCTCGATGATCAGCAAATCGCCTCTGCGATGCCGTGGAACATCAGTGCTTCCATCCGCGGCTCTTCGGCCATTCCTCGTAGTGGACGTGTTGGTATCATTGGCTCAACCGATCAGGGCAAGCGTGGAAGCCGTCTTGTTTCCGAGTCGCCACTTCTGGGTCGTGGTCGGCCTAGTGCGCTCGAAGGGCTGAAGAGCTTGGAGAGTGACGGTGGTAATGGTGGAGATGAATTCGGCCTACCCGGTCCTAGCTCAGACTTCCCTGAGCCGGCTGCTCCTCTAGATACTTCCGCTCGTGTCCGCGAAGCCCTATCCGCAGAGGGCGAAAACTTCCTCACCTTCGTCACGGAAGCCATCGTGGAGAAGCGTAACCGTGCTCGAGCTGACTTGGGGCTCATGTCCGATGTCCTGCAAGCAGAAGCTGCCGCCGATATTGAAGACATCACCTTCGAAGCACTCCTCCCGCCGGCCGAGAATACCAAGATGATCGCCTGCCAGGGCTTGATGATGGTCCTCACTCTCGGCATCAAGGGCATGCTCGATGTTCAGCAGCCTGAGGACCTTGGAGACATCAATCTCAAGCTCACCAACAGGGCCAAGGCTATGCAAGTCATTGAGGTCAGTGAAGGCGAAGAGTCTGAGGACGAAGAGGCATCCGAAGGGGATGCTGGAGGCGAGGATGAGCAGCCAGTTCCTCAAGAAGAAGTGCAGGACGAAGATGCACAAGAGGAGGCCGTCATGGAAAAAGAAGAGCCGGTCGATCCAGAGAAAGTGCAAGGCGAAGAGATGCAAGACGATGTCGCAATGGAGGAAGAGGATGGTCACTTCCAGGAGCAGATCGCCGCTGGCCTTGCTCTTCCCGAGCACGACGACCATGATTCGCTGTATGGCGACTGAGCGATCTAACGGCATGTACGAGCGATTTGGTCATGTATACGATTTATTTTTCACACATGGTTTCGATTTACAGATGGCGTTTCATTTACACTCGATAGGAGGCTAGGTAAGGTGCTTCATAGGAACAACAGGTTTCGTTTGTCATGAGTAGCCGGTCTCTCCATCCTCGCCCAATTTCCCACCTCGATATGCAAAGGATCGAGTCTGACCATGTCCTCGATAGTGTCAATATCCCTGGCTAGGTCAATGCAATCGAAATAAATTGCAAGAAGCTGTTGTTCTCGTTCCTGGCTGCAGTCCGCCGGTGACGTCTTGAATGGGAGAGCGGCATCCATGTCGAATAAGTGTGAGCAACAAGCAAGAGAGTGAACAACAGCGATATGTGGTTAATCTCAGGCGAATGGACTGTGCTACATATGTACGACTGATCGCGTCACTATCTGCCCCTCCCTCTTGATAACTTCAATCTTCCACACCGGGACACTTTTCTCCCACCAGTGACTCGATATTAATAGTTGCACATCGTTAGCTGACTTGATCAATGTTGGTAGAAGTAAGCATTGAATCGATGCTTGGCGATGTGGGCTTCCGTCGGTGTCAGATTCCGCCTCGAATTTTCTCACAGCCTTACCGTATCAGTCAGCATGCTGCGATTATTACCGTTCTAGGGCAAGGACCATCAGCACTTAGTTGGATACTAATCAAGACCTTGGCGCGAAGATGGATATATTAACAACCCAGGTTCTGCGTTCATGTCTTACTCATCGCCCCGCTCTCTTCCACCACGATGACGATAACTCCCGAACATGTCGAAGCCTTCGCGCCGCTTGCATGGGCGACTCGCTACCTCACATCGCCGGACTGGGTAGTGAAGTACCGCGGCCGAGGCGCAGGACCCGGCGAAGACACAGATCGCTTCTGTCGCGACACCATGTCTTCGCACGACGGCGTCCAGCAATGGCTCGAGCTATATGAGAAGCCTGCTCCCGGCGCGAAGATCACGAGGTCCTTGTCACTCTGCAAATTTGGCACTGGGCTGAACGGCTTCCCTAGCATCTGTCACGGCGGCGCGCTCCTCACGCTCATGGACGAAGCGCTGGCAGCCGTCATGGTCGCCAACGAGACACTCGAAACCGGAATCGAATTCAGCAAGCTGGATGAAGGCTTTTGGAAGCGAGCGCAGGTAGATGGCCGGCCCGTACAAGAAGTGCTCAAGGGGCGCATGGTAACGGCAAAGCTGGACATCAAGTTTCTGGCGCCAGTGCTCTGCCCGGGCATCGTGGGTATCGAGGTAGACGTGTTGGAAAACAGGGGACACAAGATGAAGATCACAGGCACCATGAAAGATGTCAAGGGCAAGCCGCTGCTCCAAGCGGAGGGGTTATGGGTCAAGATTGGTGGTGCTGCAAAACTATGATCAAAAGCACGTTCACGGTTTAATGCAATCCCCTAAGCGACATGTATGCACCTGCGTGCTCGTAGTCCATCCTCTTCAATACCATCGCCTAGCTTCCGATGATCCTCCCGTCGCAACTGTATCCCATCACACGTGTCAAGGATCCTGGTTGATCACGCATGAACATCGGACGCGCTAATCTCCATCCATCTTACATTTCTCTTGGTCCTTCCAGCATGGGAAATTCGTGCCATCCAAGAATGGAAAATGTCCGAGATAATGCCTGTAGCAATATATACCAGAACAGGAGGTCAGCACATGGTCCCCCTTTTGCGTGTTATTCGTCATGGCATTTCTACCGGACTTACTTGGTCGAATACACCCGTGGATACGGCGCGTAGTATTGTGATAGCTATGCAGAACGACTATAAGATCAAGGCGTACAGCATCCAAAGTTGAACCAGCCTACACGAAGGCTCGAAAAGTCCCCGGTAGTCTTCATCATGCTCTCCATTCTTGCCTCAGTCTGTGCTCTCTCTTCATTTGTTCCTTTGGCTGTCGCTCAAGCCTCAGGCACGTTCAACACCTTGACTTACAACGTTGCTGGCCTCCCTGCCATCCTTAACGGCAACGACATCCCTGGCGACAAGGCGACTAACACTGCTCGCATTGGAGAGCTGTTCACCAAATACAACATCTCACTCATTCACGTCCAGGAGGACTTTAACTTCCACGCCGCACTCTATGCGAATGACAAGCACCCGTTCAGAACGCCTACGAGTGGCGGTGTACCCATTGGCAGCGGCTTGAACTCGTTGAGCAACTATGAGTACACTGGTCTCCAGAGGGTCAAGTGGGAGACCTGCAGCAACTTCGAGTAAGTCACCCAAGGACAGAGGATACAGAAACAGGGAGTTTGATACTAACCATACTCCCGTGGAACAGTAGTGCGGATTGCCTCACCCCCAAGGGCTTCACCTTCATGAGAGTCAAGTTCGGTGAAGGCGTATGGATCGACGCATACAACCTGCATGCCGATGCCGGGTAAGCTCCACACCCCCTTCGCGCTCCCATTTTACGTCGTCAACTAACTCCTTCATAGCACTACAGCCGCAGACCTCGTCGCCCGCGCTGCCAATCTTCGCCAACTGTCCAACTACATCAAAGTAAACTCAATTGGCAACCCCGTCGTCGTCTTTGGCGACTCCAATTCGCGCTACACGCGCGGCCCTGGCGACATCCCTGGTGTTTTCGCCACCGAGAACGCCATGACTGATGTCTGGATCCAGCTCATCCGCAACGGCGTAGCCCCGGTAGGAGGCTCCGACGCTCTTCTCTGCGACAACCCTTCTTCAACCACGGCCTGCGAGATCGTAGACAAGACCTGGTACCGCAGCTCTCCTGCTGTCACGCTCCAAGCGAAGAACTTCCAGTACGCCGGCAACATGTTCCTGCAGGATAACGGCAGTATCCTGAGCGACCATAACGGTGTCCTCGTTGACTTTGCCTGGACCAAGACCGACCGCCTAGCCACTTCTGACCTCTTTGGCGGCGAATTCGGCTCCTGGTACAACGACCTCCCCGCTGTGGACGCACTCAGCAGTGCGACGGTCTCCTCTATCACGCTTCGCGGTGCGGACCGCGTCGATGCGATTTCCCTCACCCTCGCCTCTGGTCAGACTCTCGCGCACGGCGGCACGGGCGGAACGCCGTCTACGCTGACGTTGGCCTCGGGAGAGACTCTGACGGCTGCGACACTGTGCAAGGGAGATAAGGACGGCAAGACGCGCATCTTCTACGCCGAGCTGCGGACCAGTGCTGGAAAGAAGATTAGCACCGGTGTCAAGAACGGTGACTGTGTGGACAGGACTGCTGGTGCTGGACAGGGCATCGTTGGGTTCCTGGGTCGGTCGGGTGATGAGTTGGATCAATTGGGCTTTGTTTATGGCAAGAATTAGATTTTTATGTTCTGAGATGGAGTTACGAGTTTACGCTCTTCAACGGGTTTATTAGTGGAGAAATTATGGGAAATTTGACCATGCACAAGCAAGTATGGTTATCTAATGTAGTGCCTAATGAGTTAATCAGTGTCTAAAGGTTTCTTTTTTTGAGCAGCTTGAACTTTGCGCATTGTGTATGTTTCAACGGAGCGAGGTCGGTGGTGGTGGTGGAGGAGCGAGAAGTATGAGGCGGTCGTTAAGGGATGATGTCTAGCGCCGTGAACACGATAGGTTCCAAAAGGGGTGGAAGAGCAAGGAATAGGGCATTGCGCCGAAGGTGTTGGGCAGCACTGGGAAAATATTTGGAAATTAGGAAAAGCAAGCATCAGGGGGACTGCGATTTCTGGGCCGGCGCCATCTTTGAGGGAAGGTCAGACGGATATGCCGCTCCAGGGTAAATGCCGTTAGGCTTGTGAGTGAGAGAAATTGTGGAGGGTTAGCAGTGAGATTTTGAATGAAGAATGAAACGGAGTAGAGTGTCAAAGTATTGTGCATGCGATAGTTGATAGACCTCAATTCAGGTCTACCGTAATAGATGATTGGGGGTTTTTTCGGTTGCCGGAACGTGCTGTACATTCAACTATATACCTACCTTCCTCCTGTAGATGCAATGTAATAATACAAGAAATGAAACAGACTGCTGCAATATATATCTTCCCCATGCCTCAACCCTAGACCAAAACATCTTCCCAAGACCAAATCACAGCCTTCTTCCTCACAAGCATCCAACTAAGCGTAGACCCAATACTGTGCCTCATAATCCACGGTAATAACATCTCCAGCCGCCTGGCCAGCACACGTAGCCGGCGCAACCCCACCAACAGTGTTGAGACGGTAGATCATCTTCACCCCACCTGTTGTACCCTGTGCCTGCGCCTGAAGCCTCAGCCACTTGACATCAGAATCCGGTTTCGGCGCACTGGCGTCCTGGACCTTTTTAAGCTGTGTGTTACCGAGGCCAAAGATGTCGAAGTCGGGCGTGGTGTTATCCACGAAGAAGTGTTCACCGATGGATGCGGATTCATCAATGGAACCGAGTGAAGTGGTAGAAGCAGACGGGTTACCGGCGAGTGCACATGATGCGTTGTAGAGCTGGGCGAGTGCGCCGATGGCTGCTGGTGCCGCGGTGGGGTCGGCGCATGTGTAGTTTTGCGTGCCTTTGCCGAGCGCGACGAGGACGAGCTGCAGTCCTGTTGGCGGCGCGAGGACGCTCGCGGGTTGTTGGACGTTGCCGAGGTCGCAGGTTGGCGCTGCTGGTGCTGAGGTGTTCTCGCCATCGCGTCGGGAGTGGAATGATGGGTGGCGAGGAGCCGCCACAGCGAATGGAATGAGCGCAATGGCCGTCAGAAATAGCGAAGCGTGCATTTTGGCAAAAAAAAACCTTTGATGCTGGAACAGAGTTTTGGGTATCGAACGAAAGAACTTTAAAGGTCTTGAGAAACAATGTATTGACAAGCGAACGAGGAAGCTACCAGAGCCCGAATAAGAGAATTGGGACTGAAAAGGAAGGTGTATAGGTGTTTGCAGAATAGTTCGATTCAACGAAGCAACCCGGGCCTATATATGCACGTTTCGATAGTTCTTCCGGCGGAAGCCCGACCTGTTACCACCTGCATGGATATATATCGCGGTACCTATTCCAGAACATCATCGCAATCGAAACGTTCAACATGCGCCTTGCGTCGATATTGGTGTTTCGCCAGGATCAGGGCGGTTTGACATTGGAGTGACAGTTCTAGTTCCCGTGTTCAGGATGGAGTCAAGGGTCGTGTAGGAACGAGGTTGAAACGTGCATCCAGGCTCCTTGATGAAGGACGGCAGCCGTGCGCAAGGGTCGCACAGGCGGAGCATCGCGTGGCATCTGCGAACGCAATGCTCGATCGTCTTGGAAGAACCAAACATAAGTTATTAGGGAGGAGATTGCCATTTCTCGAATTGCGCGTGCGCCTCTCCAACCTTGTTCTCCATCAACGCGCGACAAAAACCGCTTCGGAAAGTATGAATATAAGCGATCCGCAAGTCTTATTCTGAGACTGAGGCGTAGCTAAGCAAGTCCGCTTGGGGAAGTGAGTTCTAGCTGCAGAAGGTGATGTTGAAAGACTGTATCGTAGGTACCTGCAGAACTTGCCGCATGGGTGAAACGCGGGGCCGCTGACATGCGGGTGGCGGCGGGTGACTTTCAGTTCGTATACTAGCACACTGAAACAATCGCGACAATCGCCCAATTTCGCCTCAGGCATCGAGGATGGTCGTAATGCTTCTGCCGCATTGTTGGTGTTGACGTGTGCCGCCCTTCGTCTGCAGGCTAGAAGCCATCGGCCGGGTCTTCAGACACGAACGTAACAGAATCCTGAGAAGTGAGGAGTAACTTGCATTAGTGCGAGGCATGAAGTCGAGTCCCATCTCCAGACTATTCTAGCTTGCGTAATACCCCCTCGCGCATCCTTCGCGTGATGGCCTCGATAGGCAAGGTTGCCCAGGTAGTGCTCGCCGGGCAGCCATAATCCCGTTTTGCCGGATGAAGCTAGCTTAGTCACTCCGCCTCGCCTTCCACGCGTAACGGCACTGCCCTTAAACCTCGACTTCCTGGGGCACATTCACTCACTTCGGTAGACGTGAAACTTCTAGAGTTACAAATGCCATCATGGAGCGAAGAGTCAGTCTGAGAGAACTCATCCGCAATGCTGGCGTCATTCCACCCGACACCCGACAACCTTGTCTGCCAGCACCTACGCAGCCTACCATCATCGCCAGTGAAGACGACCACGCACAGGCACGGAGTATCTTGTTGGACCGCAGGGCCAAACATCCAGAGAGTAAAGGTGTACTGAAGAGTATTTTCAAAAGCTCCAAAGACAAGGACAAGTCGCAAGAGCTCGGGCAATTCTCGCAGGATGAGCTTGATCAAGCCTTGTCCGCTGTCATTCGCAGTCCAGCAACGGGACCCGGTCTGATCCAAGCATTTCTCAATCTGGGTGCGAAGGTCAATATCATCGAGACGCCTGAAAAGAAGAAGAGAACAGGAAGTCAGCCGAACATTGGGCTGCGCCGCCGTAGCACAGTTCTACAACAAGCAGCTAGTCTCCGCAAGGCTGATGGCGTCAACATTCTTGCCAGCGCTGGTGCTGATCAGACTACTTTGGACGAAGGACTGAAGGCTGCCCTTGCCGCAAACGATCAAACTTGTATCCAAGAACTCCTACGTCATGGAGCAGACCTCAATCAATTTCCCAATGCGTTGGCCAACGCTGTGCGATCGAACGACCTGAACTACGTCAAGCTCTTGTTACGAGCACCGAAGCCACTTCGTGCAGATATCATCTCGTCATGCCTACCTGCTGCAGTTCAGCAAGGGTCCGACCCAATCATATCCCTTTTGATAACATACGGCGCCGACCCGAACTTTGATTCATCAAGCGCCTTGATAATGGCCATTGGGAAGCAGGACTACAAACTGGCCATCGCCCTGGTTACAGGACCGATTCCGTTGACCGAACAAACCTTGCAGCGGTTGCTCGACACGACCATGAGGTTGCCAACACGTCAGGCAACACTACGGTTCCTTCAACTTCTGTTCTGCTGTGGACTATACCCCAAAAGTCGTGGTCTTCCCGATTTTCTCATATGTTTGGCAAGAACCAACAATACTGCTGGCGCAAAGATGATGCTTAGTTATGGTGTATCTACCGCGACCAATGAGGCCGAATGTCTGAAGGAGGCTATATCAAATTCTAATTGGACCTTGGTCGATGCAATCCTGCAGACGCCTGTATCGCCTCAAAATGCATCAGCGGCACTAGATTTGTTGCCACTTGACGCACCACAGGCAGACAGACTCCGTGTCGTCCACGCTCTGCTTCAAAAGGGCGCAGCAGGCCCGCCGCTCGCTCCATTGCTCACTCAGGCAGCCAAGGAAGGCGATACACAAATGTTGGGTCTTCTTCTCGGTGCTGGAGCACCAATCGAGTCTGACAATAACGGCCCTCTTCACTTCGCTGTCGTTAACAAGGATGACCGCTGCTTAAGAACACTGCTCAACGTTCGCCCACCGCCGGAAACTCTGGCGAAGCTCTTCCCGCTCCTGCGTAATGGCTATTCCCCAACCGAGCGACGCGAGACTTCGCGTCTGCTACTTGAGTACGGCGCACGCGGCCCTGAAGTCGACCAGGCTCTTGTAGATGCAGTGGCGGATATCTCGCCTGGAAGGGATGGAGCATTGATAATAGAGCTCGTCCGACGGGGTGCAGATGTCAACTACGATGGCGGCAAAGTCTTCTCCCTGGCAGCTGTGCAAGTCGACGTGTCGCTTTTGCGTTTGCTGTGCAATGCAAGGCCCGACTCCTGTTCAACCTCTGCAGCTCTACCTCTAGCATTCGACCAACAAGGTGGCAGACACTCGAAAACACTTGAAATCATCGACTTGCTGCTAAGTCACGGCATCGACGAAAAGCCAGCTGGCCAAGCTCTACAGATCGCCATCAATGGGGGTCCAGACAATATCGACATAGCTAAGCGGCTCATCACAGGTAGCCCCAAGTTACTCAGCATTGCTTTCGAATACACAATCGCGCTTGAAGATCCACAAAAGAAAGCACAGATCCTGGAAGCCCTACTACCCATGGGAGTTGCACAGGAAGCTCTCGACCAGGCGCTTGCTGCTGAGACCCGCCATGCCGTTTCAACGAAAGACACCACCAGTACCAAGTTGCTGTTGGGCAAGGGAGCTTCTGTGAGTCACAACGATGGCGAGGCGTTAAGTGTTGCTGTAGGTTCGGGAAGCAGTTCGCTAACGCAATTATTACTCAGCGGGAAACACCAACCATCACGATCTAGCGTCACTAAAGCATTTCGAACGTTGTTTACCGAAGATCCCACACCTGGACTTGCGAAGAATGAAAGAAAATTATTCAAGATCGCACAGGAGTTACTAGGCCGCGGCGTAGAGCAACCTGCCATCGACGCTGCCCTACGAGCAGTCCTCCGTGATAAGCAAGAAAGTCAAAATACCGAGTCCTTGATCGATCTTTTGCTCGAGTATCAAGCCGATGTCAACACTGTAGACGGCGCATGCTTCGTCTTCGCAGCACAAAACTCAGATCATACCATCTTTGAAAAGCTCATGCTTCACAACCCCAAGTTCAGCGTTATGGTCCCAGCATTGCTTAGTTCAAAGCTCAAAGGCGAGATAGTCGTCGCTTCAATGCAGACATGTTTCAATCACGGTTTCAAACTCAAAGATATCGAAACTAGTCGTCACCTGGTACCTTTGCTCATCCTGGCCATGGCAGAGTATCCACGGTGTAAGCCACTCGCTACGCTTCTCCTCAATAACGGGCTGGAGCCGGAAATACCGGTTTCTACAATCCTCCATCCGTCCACCGGACCGGAAACCATCCCTGCCCTCCTATGGGCGCTCAACCAACCTCAGAAACGCATCTCGGACTCCGTTATCACCGCGCTCCTGGAAGCCGGCGCATCCGTGAGCCGCGTGTCTCCAGCTACAGAATCAACGGCCCTTATTCTCGCCGCGCGCGAGGGACGCTACGATTTGGTGATTGCACTACTGGAGCGGGGTTCGGATTCGGACGCACGGGATGTGTGGAATAGATCCGCGCTCTTCTACGCTAGTGGTAGTGTGTCTGGGGAATCCATGGTGAAAGTACTCGCGAAAAAGGCGTTGGGAAATGACGGGAGTTTGCATGAAGCGGCGAGGGAACTATCTGTCGATGTCGCAAGAGTCTTGGTGGAATGTGGACATGATCCGAACTTCCCTTCTCGACTTCACGGCGGCAGAAATCCACTGGGAGAAGTTTGCCTCAACGCAACCGTCTCAACAGCACCCCAGCGCTCCAAATTGCGCCAACTGCTCCGCCTTCTCCTCTCGAATGGAGCGAACCCTAAGTTCCGCGCACGAAACGAAAAATCTGCAATCATCCTCGCGTTGGACAATGCGTATAGCGCACTCCCCATAACAGAAGCTTTGCTCGAAACAGAAGTATGGCAAGACCTCAACGACGAGAAACACATGTACCGCGACCCAACCTCGAGCCTCCACTACTCCCCTTACTCTTACGTCGACCTGCTCCCCTCCCCCGCCCGCGCCCCCGTTAAACAACCCCTCCTCGATCTCCTCCGCGACAAAGCCTGTCTCCCAATCTACTACTCGTCAACCGCCCTGCAACCCGTGGGCGCAACCGGCATCCCATCCCGCATAGCTAAGTTAGTTGATAAACAGAAAGAACACGAACTCGCCCTGCTTCACGAAAGCGAGAAATTCGAACACGGAAGGACGTTACAGGAAACAAGTCACAAAGATCACCTGCGCCGGAAGCGAGAGGCGCAAGACGCGGAACTAGCAGCGCAAACAGCAGCTACTTCCCACTGGACTTTGCTCGAGCAGCAAAAACACGAGTTTGAAGTGCAGCGCCTAAGGGAGACGGAGAGGATGAAACGGAGCGAGAAAGTTAGCTGGCATAATTTGCTCATGGAACAGGAGCGCGATGCAGCGGCGCGCCGACAGAGCGTGGAAGAAAGGAAGGCTAGCACGGCGGCGGTGGCGGAGGGGCGGCTGATTGAGCAGAGGAAGGGAGAGGTGGAGCATAGGGCGGGGGTAGAGAGGAGGATGCTCAAGGAGAAGGACGAGCATTATGAGAGGAATGTTAAGAGGCAGAGGGAGGTGAGACAGATTGAAGGGGGTGCGCAGTGGGGGAGTGTGGACTAGGAGGCTGGTGGTCATGATGATGATGATTCTCTCGGTACGGTACAACAAGTCCACAGTATTTGATGTAGGTATCTTTTATTTTTAGTCTCCGGCTGTCCGCACAATCCCATGGGGTACTGTGGAGGCCACAAAAACGACCTGGCTGCTTCTCTCGAGCATGTGGACTAGTTGATCCACCATCGTCGCCTGCGATACGACTCTATCGGATCATGCACCGCTTGTGTGTCGCTTGCAAGGTGCCAGGTACTGACCGGAGCCGCCCAAGACCTACATATGCGGCGCAGCTCAACTCAAGCCATCAAGTGCTTCAAAATCCCTCCGAGATGCCCCGTGGAGAGTCTTGGAATAATCTGGACGTCGGCTATATTTGCTGCTTGCCAAGAGAAGGAACGTCTGGCGGACTGACTTGGCTCTATCATGATTGGCCGTCTTTTCGACGGCCCGTTTCCTCTTACAGCACGCGCTGCCAGGACTCTTAGTACTTCACCTTGACCCACAACCCTACTACCAAACCACTCTTCCCCGCAATGCAGTCCGACTAAAGACCTTGGGGTTGATCTCGGCCCCTTGGCCTACTGGTAGACCCAACTGTGGCGTGGGTCTAGCTTGGACACATTTAAAACTTCGACCTTGCTCACCCGAGGATTTTGTGGCTTGCCAATTCCTTTTCGCCTGTCCCTTCTTCTCTCAAGACTACCGGTACCGAGGCTCTGGGCTTTCAGTTCTTGTATCGTTGGCATCCTATATGCTGCTAAGAAGACCCTTGGTATTCGCGGAATACCTGCCTGGGGCGTAGTCCGTCAGCCAGGGCAAGAATTGAGTGATGTTGCTATTGCAAGATGCCGAGAGTTAGGGACCCGAGAAATGACCGAACGCCATCAATGAATCTGCGCTGATACTGTAACAGCCACCTATTCTCCAATCAAGATTTGTATACAGCATACGGGAGCACTAGGTTGAACACCGGACCACAAATAGCTAAGCTACGATGTATTACCCGAGACCATGGAATATTGGGTGCGGAGAAATGCTACCGACGCCCAGGTTCTTGGGGTGGAGCTTCTCCATGTCTCTCGCGGCGCATGTTGCATATTTTCCATGAATTAGCTTTTCTACATACCCCAGAACCGCGGTGCGGGCACACTTCCCATCAGAGACGCCGCTCTTCCCATGTCTGCGGGCCCAAATACCTCATCTTCACCCAAGACGACCGGGGGGTGCGCCTCCAAGTGTCTTGGTCGATATGCATGCGCGGAGGAATACCGTAGTGTATTATCGGAAGACAGCGCCATTCTGATTTAAGGCCATGGAGAGCTAAACGGCTGGAGTGGTGCTCCAGGTGTATAAAGTTCAACTTAACGTCCCCGAATTGTTGTTTCCCCAGATCATCCAGCTCGGTTCCTGGAGATCGACTGGTTATCTCCACACTTCTTTACGCAGATCTCCCTTGTTCATACTCTATTCAGCTCTCTTGGAAGGCATTTGCTACACATCCTTCATCATGGACTCCAAGAAGAGCGACGTCGTCATGCTTGAGCAGATGCAGACTCGAGATGAAGAATTCATGAAGCCGGTCCCCATGGTGGAGAAGGTTGACTACTCCGGTGCCCACGAGAAGACAGACCCGCGGGAAATCGCGCTCGTCAAGAAGCTTGACCGTTGGATCATGCCAATGTTGTGGTCTATGTACTGGCTCAACTATCTCGGTACGTCGCACTTCTTGGTTCATCTCTATCCCAACATAGAGCTTCACTGACTTTTTTTCAACTCTGCAGATCGCAATGCTATTGCTTTAGCCCGTCTCGATGGCTTGGAGAAAGATCTTGGCCTCGTTGACGAGCAATACCAGACCTGCGTGTCCATCCTCTTCGTTGGTTACCTGCTCGGCCAGATCCCCAGTAACATGTTTCTCAACCGGACGCGTCCTAGTCGCTACATGGGTATCTGCATGATGCTTTGGGCCGTAGTCTCTGCTCTCACAGCTCTGTCCAAGGACTTCAAGGGTTTGCTACTCACGCGCTTCTTCCTCGGGCTTACAGAAGCGCCGTACTACCCTGGTGCCGTCTACCTCCTCTCCATGTTCTACACTCGTAAGGAGGTCGCTACACGCATTGCCATTCTGTACACGGGAAATATCCTCGCGACTGCCTTTGCTGGATTGATCGCTGCGGGTATCTTCCACGGTCTTGGTGACGTTGCTGGCATTTCTGGCTGGAGGTGGCTCTTCATCCTCCAGGGCGTTGTCACTTTCATCATCGCCATTGTCGGCTTCTTCCTCCTACCCGATTTCCCGCACAACACGTGGTGGCTCACACAAGAAGAACGCGACCTCGCCACTAACCGCATGGCCATGGACACGGTCGGCAACAACGGCGAGACGTCCGTTTGGGCTGGCTTCCGACAGGCTGCCAAAGATCCCATGGTCTGGGTTTTTGCTGGAATGGCACACATGCACCTTGCCGCAAATGGATTCAAGAACTTCTTCCCCACTGTTGTGCAGACACTTGGCTTCAGCCCCACCATTACTCTCGTCTTGACCTGCCCACCCTACCTCATCGCAGGCTTTGTCACCATTGCGGTCTCCTGGTCTTCCGGCAAGTTCAACGAGCGCACATGGCACATTACCATCTCCAAGGCTGTGGCAACCTTTGGGTTCGGGCTCGCATGCGCTGAGATTGGCGTTGCCGGTCGCTATGTTGCCATGGTCATCTTCACCATTGGGACATATGGTGTAAACTCGCTCATTCTGGGTTGGTGCGGATCGACATGTGGTCAGACGCCCGAGAAGAAGGCCGTCGCTATTGGAATCGTTACTACGATCATGAACGCTTCCTTCATCTGGTAAGCACCACCCCCCCATTCCTTTGCCATACATGAACCGCTAATATAATGAATAGGACTCCATACCTGTGGCCCAAACCGGATGGTCCGCGCTACATCATGGCCCTTAGCTCGTCTGCTGCCTTCTCCGTGGCGACAGCACTGTTTGCTTGGGCCGCCAAGATTTGTTTCTTGCGCAAGAACAAGCAGCTGCGCGAGCGTGACGACGAGACCCAGAATTTCTATGTCTATTAAAGCTTTAATCGCCGTGTTGAATGGTGCATCATTCGTGTCCATGCACTGTCAAAGGGCGGGCGCTTCATATAAGCTGGTAAGGCTCAGGGGGCAATAGCTAGGAAGCTAGTGAGTATGACTGCAATAGCGGACTGCGATCATGTATATACGAACTATGAATGACATATTAACAGCTAAAGGATTAAACCTCTATCTGCTATACACTTCTCTTGCTTCGTCCTTAGTGTACAGCGATAATAAACAATTCGTTTCTTCTTTAAAGAATAGGTTTTTGTAACAGGCTTAGTCCGGTTAGTGGTGCGAACTCGGCTACCACAACCGGAGCTGTATAGGTAGCCAGAAGTGCTGCTTTGCAGGACCTTTGTCGAATTCATCTGGGTCTACACTAGCTATTGCCCTCAGGGTCATGCCCCTTACAATCGAACTCGATCACTACCTTCCAGGCTCGCGAGACAACAGAAGTAACTGATGAATTTGGAAGGTAATTTTAGGCAAACTTATGTTTGTACATGCTATGGAAACTCGGATATGAAGACACGAGGTGCACGCTAGCTTATTTGGGTAGTGGGGTCACGCCAGTGGTCACCCGCCCCGAACACACCCCCTCACCAGGAGTAGAAGGAGAGTGAAGCAAAAGAGCCCCTGCTTGCATGCCATAGTGAAAGAAAATTAAACATTAGTTGCCTTCTTAGTGAATACTGGGCTTATAAAAGCCAATCTGGTCAAGAAAGAGCTGGTGAGTCATCTGGTCCAGTCATAAGGGTTGCAGAAAGCATGCAGTTGCCTGGTAGCAAGATTAAATTGATAGAGAGCTATAAAGGCACACTAACAAGTTTTCAGTGTGTCTTGCTTATGTATCACACTAAACAAGAAAGGAATAGATGGTGTGAGGATCTATTACGGTTTGTGGAAGCTTCTGAGGAACTGCATTGATTTTCTATCGATGATGGCAGATGCTCTTTTATATCTGTGATTGTGCGCAACCTCGCTACCAGTCTTTGAATGAACACCCTCAAAACCGTCACAGGATCTGTCCAACTGAAGGGTACGACCGGAGCTGGTAGGCTCAATGTATGGTTCGTAGTCGGGGGAATGCAAGGTTGGTTCTCTGGGATGAATGGGATCAGGATTGGAGGGAGGATACGAAGACAGTAGAAGGGGCTCTCTGTAAAGCGTATCGAAGATAGAACAGTAGTATTGCTTGTCACTGAATGAGTTGAACACGTCGAGCCATAAGGGCTCGCAGTGCTGTTTATATACCCGCGTCCATGGCCCTCTGTCCAGCGTCCCATGAATCTCATGATCGTTGGACTCGTTGGACTCGTTGGAATCCGTTGGACGCGTTGGACGCGTTGGACGCGTTGGACATTGGATCGGTTAGACTCGTTGGACTCTGTTGGACGCTAACCGTGGCGCGGTACAAGGATGAGATGCTGATTGTCAGTCGGACCAAGTCGAGAACATGAGGAAAAGTGTGATATATTGACTATCTGGATTAGAGCTCTCTATATACTATCGAACTGGGGTGCCGAAGTGGATGAGGGCTCTATATGCACTAGTATCTAGGGTACCATATATATATTCCGGGCACAAACATACCTCGGGCACCAACACCCAGAAGGTCATGGTGCACCATGTCTGACACTGATAGCCCTGCTAACGGATCGCTGTACCCGTCCGGGCTGCCAACGTGTTGCCGTTGCTGTAAGCCAGAGGATAATCGTTTATTGTCATCGAGGGGCATGCTGCAATTTCTCTTGGCACATCCCTTCATCTCCTGGCCCTGTGCAACGGCTCATCGACTGTCTTCTCATATCTTGCTGACTCCCGCCTTTGTAAGTTGGATCGTAACAACTTCTCTTGCCTTCTGACCATAGTCAAAGGCAGCTAGGCCAACGTGGCCCAATTGGATAATACCTGAGAGAAACTGTTGGTTATTGTTGACAAAAGTGATGAATTTCAAGCAACCAGTGACCCCACATACAATCGCGTAACCTTGGAGGTAGCCGAATAGTGGAAGGGGGTAGCCGTAGATGTTTTGCCCTCCTTAAGGGCAAGATAGCGGCAAGCGGCAAGCCCTTGAACACGCTCCGGAAGATGGAGAGAACTGTTAGGAAGAATCAAGAAAGTAAGAAACTGCCCTCCTATTGCTAGCTTTATGCCTAGTAGTGTGTTACGATCCAGCCAGCACAGTCAAGCAACAACACATGATATGAACGAGCGATGGGGCCATACAGATCAGCAAGGGCGGACTGTGCCGCATGTCATGTGAACGCTCATCAATGAGCATGACACTCCTTCAGTATATAGAGAGCTACGATATGTTCTTACAGCACGATTGTGTTCAACTCATCAAGTGAAAGTAATACTACTGTTCTACCTCCCCCCCTTGATACTCTCTGTAGAGAGCCCCTTCTACTGCTGAAGTATCATCCCCCTCCTCCTGATCCTGATCCACCCGTCCCCGAGAACCAACCTTGCACTCCCCCGGCTACGTACTCTACATTGAGCATCACACCTGTGGTTGTACCCCTCAGTCGGACGGACCCTTACATATTGTCGAGCATAGCGTAGCGCCACATGCCGCGCCTCCAACTTAACGTTTGGCACGCATGTTAATGACGCAGAACCCATTTAATCCAAACCCAAAAATTTCCCCGGCCCTAGGAAGCCCAGTAGAAAAGTACAGAAACTTAATTTTTTTTTCACCTAATGTAGTACGGATCATCAGTTTGCTTGGTATTGTGCGGAGGAAAGGGTGTGGCGTCAACGCCCGCGTCCGGATACGGTAGACCGTCTCGTGGGGAAAAGCACGGGGGCAGCTGCAGTAGGTCTCTTTTTTGTCGGCCTGATCCTTGGTTATATCCACATCCCTCCGTAGCGAAAAGATGCCTTGGAAAAAGCACTACACTCCCCCGCTTCATCAGCCGTTATTGTTGCTTTCTTGAAAGAAAAGAAAAACAGCAAAAAAGTATCTGCATGACCAAGGAGGTCGAGGTTCTCTTGCGATATTGGTGTCGCGGAAATTGTCTCGTGTCGGCGCTACTACCATCGTTCGCGTTGTTCAAGTAGCTCTATTGAATCTGCGGCGACTTCATAAGTTCAACATGTACACAGCATGTGCTAGTGTGGGGGTGAGCTGTTCGAGCTGCACACGCTAGTGTGCATACCAAAGCCGCACAAGTGTCAGCACGTTAGATCTCGGGAGCGTGGTCCCAGCGGACGGCCACCGGTGAAGGCGGTCTCTCTGGGGCGGAGAAAGACAAACATTGAAGTTTTTCAATTGTCGGACAAAAGCTCGGACTCCGGAGTAAGACGCCTTCGGCAGGCGCATAACGGAACGGCGCCCATCCAACTTGGAGTGAGCACGCAGAACAGCCGTATGCTCGATGATGCAGTCAGTCTCAATACGGCGGAACGCGCGCATTGCTTTTCGACGTTGTGTAACTACATCTTATGGGCTGCAGAGCTGACCTTGTGTACCCATGTACCAAGCTAAGATCTGAGTTAGTACCCTCGCGTGGCGTAGCCGGAGTACAAGTGGCGTTAAGAACTGTGGCCATGAGCCTGGCGTTCACGTGCTAGTATCACAAAAGACATGGCGCACAGGTGTCAACAACGACAGGAAAAAGCGCATTAGAAGCAGCCGCCTGAAGTGTCGCTGCCATTAGAAAATAACTCAAGTGCGACCAAGATAAAGAGGTCGTACTAGATAAAGTAAGGAAGACTATTCCCAGGGTAGGTTTCAAACTTTTGATTCAAGGATCTAGCCCCAGGAATGTGAGACATGAAGGCGAAACCAAAGCGTTGCTGTGTACCATCACGCCCCTTCTCCAGGATGCTTCGGGGACGTGCTGCACTTTGAGGTTCGGGCCGGGTATGACAATGAAAAAGACCCTAGTTCCGTGCCAACGGTTGATCGACCAGGTAGCGGCCGAACCATACGGTTATTAACCATCCGTGCTCGGCTGCGGAGAATGCGCTCGCTGACAAGGATGCTGCACCTCCTGGACTATCCTCGTGTTGGTGCGTGATCGACTGCGTGTCTGCTGTATGCTGCTCGAAGGAGACTGCCCATTTCCTGTTTGTGCTACACGTGTCAAAGGCCAGTGGCTGCTTAGAAAAGCAATCGGTGTCGTTCATGGAAACTAGCAGAGGTAGTGTGCCGAAGACTACCGGATGTCCGTGCTAGAGTGGTCAAACAGGGAGCACGGCATGAACTTTGACAGCCAAAGCTGACTTTGTATCGTCCACGGGGCTTCTTATGACACGAGAAGCAACGTCTCGCATAAGAAACATGGAAAAACAATAGACATATGAAATTGCCGTTTTTGCCTGGAGAACGTTCCTACCAATGACGTTCATTCAAACATGACGCACAAGCATTTCAGTCACGGCCGATTCCGACTCTGTTTGGCCCGAGCACCGTCAGTGTTCCTTACCTCAGCCTCTCTAAAAGCAAAATCCAGCCAAGACTAGGCGGAAGCGGGGGGTTGACCGTGGTGCCCTAAAACCTTCAGCTCCTCTTGCTTTTCGTGGTTCCAGAGCCTGGCAGGCTTTCTTCCATCGTCGTTGCTCCAGACGTCCATTATTCGAGATGAGCATTCGGATAAATGCGACCGTCCAGGAGGCCCGGACCGCTGCGAACCACAACCAGGAACAGTGGGATCGGTTCTACGTGAGTCAATGGTTCAGATCGCAAAGTGTGTGCTTGGCTGATGAAACCAGTTTATAACCAAAGACGAAGCTAGGCAGCTTGCAGAGGCGCATTCCGACTGGAAAAGATGGATCCTCATCCCCGCGAACGAGAAGGAGCAAATGTTGGAGAGAATAAATACTCGCCTACGGGCTGAAGGCATCCCGCCTGTCGAGATGATAATCCTGAAGTGGCGAGTCTCACAGCTTCTCCGGGACATACAACGAAAATACGGTATGTGCGAGCGCACCTGTCTTATATGCACGACCCAGAAGACCGGCACGCAGAATTCCTACAATTGTACATTAGCTAATACTAGTAACTGCACAGAAGCAGGTAGCATGCTGCAAGGGATGCCGGGCACGAGCTCAGGATCGGGGTCACCGATAAAGGTCCAGACAGCCCATACCCAGTCGGATAGCAGCGTCCAGTCGTCGAGCCCACAACGATCGGAATATTCGCCGAGCGAAAGTCGTCCGTACGATCCGATACGGGACGTATAACAGCCCTACGAACCTTGGGAGGGATATTGTCGTTTACAACAATGCATACAGCTGTCGATAAGGAAATATCGACTAGTATTGGCATCATAACCAGGAGCGCAAGGTACGGCAGGTATACAGAACACGGAGCGAGCCATCGAGAGCCCCCACGGCGGATGGCCCGTGATAATCCTTGCCGGAACGCTCTCGAGTCTCCATGCCGGTGACACTGAGAACCATCAACGGAGGCCAATGAAGAGACGTCCAAGCAAATGAAGGGCCTGGGGAGGAGTTCGAAATGGTTACACCGAGCGGGTCCGGTCTGATGTTGTGTATAGTGCTCCGAGGCGGTGCTCAGGGTTTCGTGCTTCCGAACCCAGTTCCTGCATACTTCCAATAACTGTCAGTTTCACGTCCTGTTGTACTCGATTCCATTTCTCCGACAGTCGCCCATTGGCGATTGGCACACGGCCTGCATTCGTCGCTTGGCGCGGTGGCTTTTCCGTATTCGTGCGTCATGCATCGAAGGAGTCGCCAAACCTCCTGGTTCTAGACCACATGTTGGATATTCTCCAAATCTCATCGAGAAAGCTCTTTTATCCTCTCTTTGACCTCGCCCTAGCCGAGGTCCACACTCTGTACCTGAGAACAGCCTATTTTTACTGACGGAGAATCGCAAGCAATGGCCACTGACTGCTGTGGCTAGTGCCAACGGCCCTGATGTAAGGTCGGTGACTGTATGAAGCAGGGGGGTATGCGCAGTGTGAGCTTGTACGATGAAGCTCGGAGATGCCGTTCAGATGATATGAGTGCTGGCTGGGAGTAAAACGGGGGCGTAGATTTGGAGGGTTCCCTGCTGCCAGTGAGCCGTCTCTGTCTGGGTATACGTCGGATCGGGGGTTCTCCTTGTCTCGAAGCACCCAGCGCCTACTCGAAGCCAGGCGAGCTGTCATTGAGTGCTTCACCTTGAGCCCACAGTGGGCGCCCCGAGTCTACCGTGTTGGTGAGTGCAGATGGTGTGTTGACGGTGTGCGGACGCGTAGGTGAGGAAGAAGTGGCAGCATCCGGTCTGCAGATGCAGGAGACTTGCAGACGCTCATTAGAGCCGTGCTACAGTGGCAGACTATCAATGAGCTCTGAACACTGTTGATGGCTACGACTTGGACCGAAGGTTGATGATGAAGATGGAGTGTTGAGGAGTTGGGGTAGTGATACCCCGACGTGACTGACTCCAAGGACGGTACCCTAGTAGCTAGTACTGGCGTCATCCCAGTAAGGGCAGCCACAACCGCATCTCCTCCCGTTCTTCTGCACAACGAATGCTCTGTCATCTTCACTTCACTCGACAAAACTGCTGAAGTGTGTACTCAGCATCCGTTGGATGGCTTCATGCGGAGCTCACCTACTGCCACACTGTCACCGCCCAGTCGATCACCATAGGTCATCGACCAGGTTCCTTCTTCTCTTCCTCTGAGCTGCCACCTCTTCCTGAATTTCTACTGGCCTCACTGCGAGTTCGATTGGCCCCTCATACACTGTGCGTCGCTTGCAAAGCTGCCGATGGAGAAGTTAGATGCAGTAGGCAGGATTCGTCTTGAGGGACTCCGGAACTTGTGGTTCACTCCAGCGAGTAGATGCTATCAGGACCCACTGGCAGCAAGCACCGGCCGCGCGTGGACAGCTGCTCTTCCCAGGCCCGGTTACAGCGGCAGCCCCGCGGCGATAGCCTCCTTCAAGGCCCAGTCATCGGTAACCCGTCTTCGAGCGCTCAATGAGATCGGGGCAAGGTTTAAAGACAACCGGAGGCTCCAGTCGAAGCTAGCACCCGTCACTGCAAGCCAAGTTGAAGGCAGCACGCAGGCCAAGATTCTGTGAGTGAAACTTACAAACGCATCCTCGTTTATACTGAACTTAGGTCTTCGCACGGTGACGCGACGGATCTAAGCCCCTGATGGCATCGCAGCTTGAGGTGCCGCATGCGGACTATTCAAGGACGTAAGGACCTTGCACCCGTCCATCGCGAAAAGATATTCACCCCACAAGCGCACCCACTACGCCCACCTTCACCGTTCCGTACCTCTCCTCTTCGATAGACTATAACACCGTACCAAACTACGATCGTGGTTGGAAACCCCGTGTTGAAGGAAACTTAATATGCATTCGCATGCCGGCTTTCACGTTCGTTACCAGGAGCAACCATAAGTTGATTGCACCCCAGCATCTGGGCCAGTGCAAGCAAGTCTCTGCGGTAGCGGCTGAACACGTTCATGCGCCCGGCCATGGTTTCCACCTGAGAAGGAAAACACTGAAAGCTTTCAGCGAACCGTACAAGCAGTGTTGCGCGACGGTAGTTTCCACACGAGCCATCAGTTTGGTGTTAGTACAGCACCGCTAGTATCTCTCTACATATCCACTCCCTACACACTAACCAGCCTCGTAGCCAAGGCCTCATGCCATCTCACTACACGCACACCTGCGCACCTCCCACGAAAGGTTACGTACCCAGTAGGCCGGCCAAGTGCGACAAGCAACAACGGACAATTCGGACCTTTCAGGAGAGGCTGAACCGTTTGTGAAGCGATTGCAGTCACTACGGGACTGTTGGCGCGACTCATATACCAAGTAAATATCTGTGCTTCGATATAATGTCATTGAAGGTTGAATGCAGTAAGTGCGTGATGGTGGGTTCTGTATCGGTAGCCACCACGCTGGAGGAGTGCTCTCTGAACTGTATTGAAATGTTACGGGGTAAGTTGCCCTTTGTGTGTTCTCCCGCTTCATGATACGGCCGCGCTGTGGAAGTCGGGTAACAAGATCGCTTTCATCGCAGCTGGACGTGAGCGTCCTGGTATCATTGAAAGCATAAACCAGATCCAACGTAGCAGCTACCCAGTTTATCCGGATTTCCTCCATACCATGCCCTTAAATCATAATTCGTGCCAGTCGCTTTTTTGTACAACCCTGCCACATGCCATTATCCCTGCATACCGAATCCAGCTTCGATGCCCGCCTGTTTCAGCGCATTCGCTTTCCGTGAATCCACATCTCGCTTCTCTGCCTTTTGTGCCGCAGCCAACTCTCGCACTTGGTCGACTTGGGCGAACTTCGCGCCCTTGGGGTTCTCTTCGCGGTCGAGGTCGACGGTCGCGCATATGGTGACGTTTTCGCCTCTTATTGTCATGATTCCTGGGAGCTTGACGTCGTGAATTAGCCAGCGGGGGATCGAGGGATCGGACGAGGGTGATGCGTCGGGGTTGCGGGCTGCTATTCGCTCGTAGCATTCTGTGAGGACAAGGTTGGCTGTTTAGGTGTTAGCTTGGGTGGTGGGATGGGATGGGATGGGGGAAGGGAGGGTTGGTGGAGACGTACCGAATTGGTCGTATGAGCGTAGGATGCCGATGTACTCCTTTTCGTCGCGGAGGAGCACGTCAACCTTCTCTATGGTGTGTCAACGTCATATATCTTTGGAATGTGAATAAGGTCTATCCGTACTGTCGACCATGTCAAGTAGCATCGCCGAGGTCAAGAAAGCTTGCGGAGGTAGGTCGACGGGGAGTATCTGCTGGGGAGGAGGCCCTCGTGCGCCGCCGAGTACGTTGGGCCCATGTTGCGGTGGTGGAGTGGCACTGTATACACCTCCGTATCCTGCGCGTAGTATTAGCATTGCGCCATCAAGATACAGAAGTGCTTCAGACGCACCAATGGATGACGATGGTCGCCCGGGGACTTCAGATATCTGATCTTGCTGCTCTGGTACCTGCATGGAGCGCTGGAGCATGGCGTTGAAGTCCATAGTCACGTTCGGGGGAGCACCAGCGGGGCCGCCGTGGGGTTGATTCGGGTTGAAAGACATTCTTTGGAGCTTTCGCGCGGGAGTTGGGGGTGGCGGAAAGGTTTAGCGGTATCGAGAAGGCGCGGGATATAAAGCCAGCATGGCGAGACGCGTGTATGTAAGCTTAGTACCTTTACTTGGAGCTGGACAAGGCTGCGTCGTTAATGCCGCCCGAAATCGCCAATGGTTCGCGTAGTGAGTGCCAAGCCCGCGCCAGTCAACACTGATCATCGACTATCTCAAGGCTCATCTGGCACTTTACTCTGCTTTTGCGACGCCCAAGTGCGGAATGAATAGCTCATCGCCCGTGTCTACATCGCAACTATGCACGTACACCATCGCCCGTAGCGCAACATGTGTAGCCCATCCCGCTCATTGAACGAATCGGAGTTGCGAGACCCCGCATTGTAGCAAAGTTGGCCCGCTATGCCTATACTAACGTCAAACACTGACTGCTTCAATTCGTTTGCCCCGTGGGACTCGGAGGTTGATCCTAAGTTCTTTACAACGTTCTGCTCAGCCTGATCTTCATTATATCCTTTTTCACTTACTCAAGCACAGTCCCAACTTTGTGTAACAACATCAACAGGCTAGGACGCAGTGTCACCATGGCTGCATTCGTGCGCATATTCAAGAACAAATGGATTACGCCACCAAAGGAGGTACGTGAGAATTATGCTGGGAAGATTATCATCGTCACTGGTGGGACGTCCGGGATTGGAAAAGAGGCCGCCTACAAGTTCGCAGTACTGGGTGCATTGAAAGTCATCATCGCCGCACGAGATCTGAAGAAAGGCGAATCCACCAAAGCCGCACTGGAAGCTCGCCTAGGTCGGGCGGATCAACTCGAAGTATGGGAACTGGATATGATGTCATACGACAGCGTCAAGGCATTTGCACAACGAGCAAACGAACTCGAGCATCTTGACATGGCGGTCTTGAATGCTGGCACACGACGGATCCCATTTGTTCAGTCCAAGTATGGCTGGGAGGAAGATCTGCAGGTCAACACACTCTCCACAACGCTATTGGCCATCTTACTCCTGCCGAAGTTGAAGGAATCGAAGCAGCATACTGGCAAGACGGCCATCCTTGAGTTTGTCAACTCTGGCCTCCACCAAAACGCTGTTGTCGCGCCAGAGGTCCGGGAAGAACCGAGTATACTCGACTATTACAACCAACAGGAGAAGTTCAAGGAAGGCAGCCAGTACAAGTTCTCCAAGGTCTTCCTCATGTACGCCACGCAGAAGCTTGCCGACAAAATATCCTCCGTAGACGTCGTTATCACCAGCGTTTGTCCCGGCTGGGTGCAGACAGATCTTGGACGCGACCACTTCTTTCCGGGAGTTTTTGTCTTGGCGTTCTTTTTTATGTTTCTGTTCATGCGAACACCGGCTCAGGGTGCGAACATGGTGTTGAGTGGGACAACGCAGGGCGAGAGTGTACACGGAAGATTTTGGCAACACGATAAGATACAGCCGATTTCGGAAAGTCTCACGGGGCCCGAGATGAAGGAGCTTGGCTCGAGGATATGGAATGAGATTGTTGATGCGCTGAGGAAGGATGTTCCAGAAGTCACAAAAGTGCTGGATGCTGCTCTGGGGAGTTGAGAGCGGATCAAAGGGCTCGATGGCTACAAGAGAAATGCAAGATGTAGTCGAAGCTCAAATTGAATATTCTGGTCATGTAGAAGGCAACGATGAGTGCATCCTGTATGTTCTCAGCCACTTTTGTGGTTGCAAAAGCGCGCTCAACCGAAGTGTGGCTGACACGCGACTAGCGCAGGCTCACTCACCGATGACGTCTTGGTGCACAACCCAACATCAGCTGTGCCTAGAACCTCCGTCTCGTGTCTCTAGCCCTGCACGCACCAATCCTCACCACAGAGTCGGCTGGATGCCCAAATCGCCCTTTCGCCGCAAGCCCCCGTCTCTCCTCCGCTTCCTCTTCCCTCAGACGCGGGCACGCGCACGCATTCACCTCACCAAGATCCGCCACCACACCTTCCCCTCGCTCAAGCACCGCGCACAGTCCCGCCTCTACCAGTACATTGTATCTTGGCAGACACGAAAACTCCGGGGCAGCAGTTCCCTTGAAAATGCGGCAAGAGTGCGACGGCAGCAGATAGCGAAGCAATCAGACGCGCACGTCATGTCATACCCGGAGAGCTACGAGGTCCGGGAGCCGGGGACGCGCAGGCGAAAGCTCGCGGGCTATTTGAAGGCGGCGAACGAGATGCGACAGACATACACGCAGCAGTATGCACCCACCTGGAGTAGCAAGGAGGCCCAGTACGACTACGAGGAAGACACGCCGGGCAGCTTTCCAGACGCGGCCATCGTCAGGAGCGGCACTGAGGAGATGATCCTGTTCCCCAGCTATGCGCGCCGACACGTCAAGCGAAAGCCCGAGGCACAGCCCGGCACCATACAGGAGACAGTGGGCGAAGGGCGTGACGTGCGGGACTCGACGGGCGCGGGCGACGCCGAGTTCTGGAAGCAGCAGTGGAACAACTACGAGGAGGACAATGCCGTCGTAGACGTCGATGTCCGGGGCTGGATATACTCGCCGCACAAGGGGCAGATGTCGCGCAAGCAGCGCCTGTTCATCGGCCTCGCGCGTCAGCTGGTAGGCGTCCAGGCTCCTCCCGCCACTGCGAGCTCGTCGGGGAGTAGCAGCCGGGACACCAGTCCACAGCGCCACGGCTTCCGAGATCGAGCCCACATGCGCAGTGTACAGCGCGACGAAGCCCTCGCTGCCAGGGAAGCCGACGAGATTCTGCGCAAGGGCGAAAGAGAAGCCAAGGCGGCTGCGCGGGGTGCATACAGCGAGAAGCCTGGCCAGGACAACGGCGACATGCAGCTGTACCGCACCGAAAGCGGAAGCAGCATGCGCGCGAATGAAGCCAAGGCCCACCAGCTCGCCCACCGCACGTCCAAGGAGTCGCTGATGAGTGACGATAGTATCAAGCCTCTGCAGAAGAGAGGCTCCTGGAACCAGCCGTCTGACATGAGTCCGGCTGAGCTTGCAGAGGCCAACGCCCGGCTGATGGCTAGACTGCGCCACTTCCTCGCCATCCCCATGGCCAACACGCCCATTAGCGTCTTCTTCTACAACGACGACATATCAAAGCAGAGAACTGTGTACACGGACGCCGCGGGCCACTTCAGCATGAGCGCCGCTCTGGACTTTGTACCTACCCACGTCCGCATTCTGGCATCCGACAAACTCTCAGCAACGGAGCCAGTGCTCATTACTGATTCACAGGGCATCAGCGTAATCAGTGACATTGATGACACCATCAAGCACTCTGCCATTGGCAGCGGCGCTCGCGAGATCTTCCGCAATGTCTTCATTCGCGACCTAGTCGATCTTACCATCGACGGTGTCCGAGAGTGGTACAATCAAATGGCAGAGATGGGGGTCAAGTTCCACTACGTCTCCAACTCGCCGTGGCAGCTGTATCCTGTCATATCCAAGTACTTCTCGCTGGCCGGACTACCGCCAGGCTCATTCCATCTGAAACAGTACAGTGGTATGCTACAGGGCATCTTCGAACCCGTTGCGGAGAGAAAAAAGGTCACATTGGACAAGATTGCCAGAGATTTTCCGGAACGCAACTTCATCCTCATTGGGGACAGTGGAGAGGCTGATCTGGAGGTGTACACCGACTTTGTCCTCGAGAATCCCGGACGAGCCGTTGCAGTCTTCATCCGTGATGTCACTACCACCGAAGGTCCTGGCTTCTTCGATCCCTCTTCTGGCTTTTCGCAAGGTGACCGCTCCTCGTCGTCACCGTCGTCACAGCGAACTGGAGGCGGGACCTCAAGTGCATCGAGTAGGACTCGTGCGCCCTCTGACGAAAATGATCCCGAACTCAACGCTGCAATTGCAGCATCATTGCGTGACTTGGAAGGAGGCAACCAGAAACGCTCGAAGTCCATGTTCCCACAAACCGATCAAGATTGCGGTTCAAGGCCGAAGCTGCCAGATAGGAAGCTCTCTACGCAAAGCACTTCTCAGCCAAAGTCGACATCAAACTTGATAGACTTCTCTTCCGACGATGATGTGGACGAGTCTCCTGCATTACAGCGCTTTAACGCAGATACTAAGGCTGAGAATGAGAGACATTGTGCATCGATAGCCTCAAATGGCAGCACCAAGTCAGCGCCTCCACCACCTAGCAAGCCGGTCGCTCTAAGAAGTCTATCGGGCGACTCAGTATCGTCCGGACCTCTATCCTCATCCACCTCAAGAAAACAGCCGCCTAAGCCTCGAAGGCCCTCAACGACCGTCAAACAGCCTAGTCCGCTGGCACAGCAGGAGTCGGCTTCAAAAAACGCAAACACACCGACCCCTTCAAGACCCGCCGTCGGCCCCAAGCCATCCACGAGTTACCAGAGTCAGTCTCAAGACGAACAAACATACGCCGGCATGGCGCGCGACAAACTCTGGTCCGTATACAGCACCCTCCCCGCCCTCCGATCCCAGGAAGTAGACCCTTCCACCAACGCCTCCACCCTCGAAATCCAAGCCGCAAAAAGAAAACCGCCACCACCCCCACCCCGCCGCGCCAACCGCGACACCGTCACAGGCGCTGCGTCGTACGTCGGCTCCAAAGCCTCTTCTGCTTGGCAACACGCACCTTCCATCCCTTACCACACGCGTCCGCAAATCGCTTCCGCTCAATCGAGTCAGGCCTTTTCCTCGGCCGCGCAGAGACAGGCACTGAATCGCTCCAGTACGGCGAGTACGTTAGGTGGCGATTTACAGTATGGCACCAAGAGAGAGCAGTTGTGGCGGCAGCGGTGGGCGAGGGCGGAACAGATTATGCGGGAGCATGGGGTTTTGTTGCGGAGTTGGAGAGTTGGGGGGGATGCGATGGGGGATGCAGAGAGGATTATTAGGGAAGCGGATATGAAGAAGAATGGGAAGGGGAGGAATGGGAAGAGTGGGAGTAGCCAGAGCTGATAGATTTTACTTGTAGTTGTTGTGGTTGATATAAATTTGCATTTTAGCGAAGGGGTGGGGGTTTTGAGAGAGATTTTCTGTGTACTTATGATTATTCTTATCATCATCAGCCCTGTTCTGGTTGTTATTATTGTTGTTGTTGTTGTTGTTGTTGTTGTATGCGAGTTTGTCTCCGACATGGTGCCTTTTTGCGCTGCTAGTCATCATATCACATCGCGTCGTCCTCCCCTCACTCGGTGATCTTGTCCGAGCCCATGACTCAAGGGTACTCACACCCCGCCCCAGCCCTATTATATCCACCGTCCTCCAGCCCTCCCTCGTCTAGCTGTGGTTTAGTTCTATCCAGTACTACGGCACGTTATCTCGCACCTTGTACCGAAACAGGGTCTAGGCCGATCATGTTATGATTGGAGTGGGAACGAAAAGTAAGTACTACCAAAGCCCATATCCTTTTGCCTTTTGCCAAAACAGCAAAGTTCAAGCTAGCCATGGAAAGGGTATACTTGAGACGAAGGAGCCGGTACAAAAGGTCGTTATTCATGCCTTTGATTCTCGTTCGAGAAGAACAATGTAGTAGCAAATGAGTAAAACAAACAGGCCAACTACTGCCAAGGATTCCAGTATCCGCAAAATTTATGCTCTGTCATCCTCGGGCGCAATACACCCACCGCGCGTCTAGACTTGTTCGTATCCTGTAGCCATGTCGCGCAAGTGCTCGAATGATATGCTGACGCAAAGTCCGGTTACAAAACGCCCTCTCTATCCCCTCGCTAGGGTGAGATGCACAGGGAGCAAACGTCCTGGTAGTCACGCAGACTAGCAGCCTGATAACCAGAGCAAGGTATCAAGGAGGAAGCACGCGGAGACGACCAGCGGCTACACGACTGCACAGTCGGAGAAAGACGAGTTTCTTGTCCGTGTGCTCGCGGTCGTGTCTCCTGTGATTGCATACGCATCAGCATTGCCTAGAAGAATGCCGACTCAACGTGTCTAGTCTCTTCATCCCTCCTTACCACCCTCAGCATCATGCTCGTGTCCATGTTCGTGGTGGCCGTTGAGGTGCAAGATGCGCTTCATGCTGTCCACACTCTTCTCCAGATGAGGATGACGGCCGATGAAGCCTGCTTGATGCCCGTTGGTGGCAGCACCCGTGACGGTGCGCTTCTTACCAGCAAGAGGATCTGGCGGTCCCGCCCTGGGCGGCCACTCGTCGCTGTCCTTCCAGCCCTGCACCAGCGCCTTTGTCATGTCGGCGAGATTGATGGGCACCGAGGGCGTGCGCGACGACATGACAATCTTCTGGAAGATGTCGGGATACGCTTTCGGCGTGATGGACGCGCGGATGGGGTTTGCGTCGAGGAGCCGGGCCGCAACGGGCACCATGTCGAAAGTGTCGGCCGTAGCGCTGTCAAGGGAGTGCGACGAGGAGCCCGTCGTGGGCGTAGTTCCATGTCCTTCAGAAGAAGAACGCCCCACTTGCCTTTGACGACTGGTGCCGTACTTCTTCACGCTCGCTGCGCCCGTCCATACGTCTCGCCTCTCCACCCAGATCCGGAGACCCTCATTCTCCAACATCTCCCGCGCCAGACGCTCTCTGCGCCGCTTCTTGCGCGCATCCCGTGTTTGTGCTAAGGCGTCGCCAACATGATCCGGACCATCGAACTTGTACGGTCCCTCATCCTCCTCGTTGCCCGAGTCGGTGGACTCTGAATCGCCGTAGTAGCGTTGACGGAAGTCAGCGGCTTCGCGCACCTCTTCGTCCGACGCCGACCATACTGGCGGCACCTCCGGGTACTCCCAGTCAGTGCGAAGGCGATCTTCGAGGAAGCGTCGGGACGCCCGGGCGGCCGAGATGTTGTTTTCCATAGCGGATGGCGGGAGCGAGGCGCGATCTGAACGCCGGGCTGAAACAGTGGAGACCACAAGACTCGGAAAACGCTGGTGGTAGATCTTTGCAACAGTTCAAAGCCGTCAGCCCAAAGCTAAAATTGCCGATTGATCTTCGCTTGCCTGCTAGCGTCGCAAAGCTTCCTACGTCCGTGGCCCGAAGCAAACACCGGATGTATCTTGCGTGGCGCGGGGCAGTCGGTAGCAAAAATAGACGAGTAATAAACAATGAGCACTTGCAACGAGGCGAATGTTTGCACAAAACGAACTTGACGGAATAAGCTTTAGGGCAAAAGTGGAGATCACATCATTGACGTCGACCTGCAGGGCAAATAGGAACTGGCGGGGCGGCGGGGCAACGCACACCATGCCCAAAACAGTAAGAGCGCCCAAACATGCATCAGCCTTGTACTTCCCCGGGCCAAGCTTCGTCTAACAAGTGCGCGAGACGTCATTGTTATCATATCTTGTTACATTTGCCAGAATGTGTACATACGCCTGCTATGCTACGCCGTATACACCGAGATGAAGTAATCGCCCGCTATCTTTCAGACCTCCAGAATATATGTCGTACTCTCCCTCCCCCTCCCTCCATCCATCTACGTCTTCTTTCCCTTCGGCGCCGCCTTCGCCTTACCCTTCGCCTTAGGCTCAACATCCTCCTCCTCCTCCTCCTCCCCCATGTCCTCATCACTATCCCCACCCTTCTTCTTCTTTCCCTTCTTCCCCGCCGCCGCCTTCTTAGGCGCAGCCTTCTTCTTCGGCTGCTTGACATACTTATCCTTTGAGAGATCCACATCTTCCTCCTCATCCTTCGCATCTTCGATAACCTCGCCATCGTCCGATTCGTCGAGCGCTTCTTCGAGATCCGGCTTCTCTTTGGCTTGTTTCTTGGGGGCCGCGACCGACGAGGCCTTCATAAAGGGCAGGGGGTGCGATTGTTGGTTGTATCTGTTTTCGCATTATTATTAGTACTAGTTAAGATGGAAGGGAATATTAGGGTAGGGAACACTTACAGCCGCGTAAACGTAGCCTTGGCCTGCGTCTCAATCTTGACCTTCTCCTGATCCATGGGCCCAACGCCCATCTCCATGATAGCGTCAAAGTCGTCCTTGGTCAGGTAGTAACTGTCCATCAGCTCGATGATCTCTGGAACCGCATCTTTGCCCTGCACCTGCAGCTTCTGTATCAGGTTTTTCCAGAGCACTGGCACGTACTGCTGTCGAACTTCGTGCCGGTCGCCGGAAGATCGTAATCGCATATGGGCCTGGATCTCCTTGATCATCCGGTTGAGTTTGTTTGTACTGCTATTCTTCCCTAGCCACGATGTAAAGCGTGTCTGGTTCCCCGCTGTGCTTCCAGCTACAAAGCTGGCGGGCCGGACGAAACTGAAAATGGCGTGTGTGGGCATGAGACTCCACTGTTGCTGTGAGCCGTGGATCATACGATCGACGAGGTCGCCGTCGCTGATGCTATCAGCCGCTTGCGACGCAAGCTCTAGTTTCTTCAGGTTTCCTTCCTTGCCAGAATAGCTGAGCGCGAGCATGGGATTGGTGCCCAAGTAGTTCTCCTGCAGCATCAGAGGACTGAACTCGTGGTCGTTGAAGTAGAGTTCAATCTTCTCATTGAGCGTCGCTTTGCTACTCGCAGCAAACATGCCACCGCCGAGAATCTTTTGCGTGATGTCCCACGGCTTCAAGATGACATGCTTCTCCCAACTCTTGGACATTTGCTTGCCAGCATCAAAGTCCATGGCCTGTTGGTCGAGCTTCGCAGTGGAAATCATGTTGACCACCTGACGAATGTCCGCGTGACTACCCTCGATCAATGCGTTTACCACCGGTGGAGGTATCTTGAGGCCTTCCCGGAAAGCGATAGTCATAATACGAGACCGGATCTGATCGACTGTGGGCCGCCGGAAGGGCAGATCAAATGTCACATAGTCGAACGGCTTCATCTTCGGTAGCCGCCTGTCGTTGCAGATGAGGATCATGGGCACCTCCGTCTTCTTACAGCAAGCGGCGAGCGCGCCCACACCACCTCGATCACCTGCGGACATGCCGTCTACTTCGTCCATGATCAGGACAAGCTTCTTCTTAGACCCCTCGACCTTTCTTCCATCGCCAGCAAAGTAGCCGTGTAGGGAGTTCGTGCTGAGAACCCCGCGCATACCTTCTTCAATGAGCTTCTTACTCCGAGTATCACTGGCGTTCCTCTCGACGATGTCGTAACCTTCAAGTTTGGCAACAAGATGCGCCGCGGTAGTCTTGCCGATACCAGGAGGACCATGAAGTATGATGGCGCGGAACGTCCCACTACCATCCTTACCCGCAAGTTTGAAGTTGGTCTTTATATTCTTGGGAAACATCTGCAGCCATCGCTGTATCTTCTCCACCGTCTGTTTGTTTCCGCAGATCTGGCTCAGTGATGTGGGTGCGTACTTGGTTGTCCATAGGCGCGAGTCGACCGCAGGACCTGCACTTTGTGCGGCAGCTGTGATGGCAGAAGCTATTTTGCTGCCACCAGCTGCAGCCGCAGACTTCGCTTTCAACTCCTTCAACCGTTGCCTCTCCTCCTTTTCAAGCTCAGCAGCCAGTTTTTCAATCTTCTCCTCTTCTTTCTGCAGCTTCTCTTTGTGCGCAGCTTGGGCCTTGCTGTCGCCCTTGTTGCCGGCTGCAGTCAGCTTCTCTATAAGGACTGTTAAGCCGTCTTCATCAATGGTCTTGATGCCCATTTCCCGGATTTTGGCCAGTTTGCTGGGGCCGGCGTCGGTTCCCAATACGACATAGTTAGTCTTCTTGCTCGGGCCGGCAGTGACTTTGCCGCCATGTCGCTTGACAAGCTCCTGACCCTCCGTACGACCCCATCTCTGTAGCACACCGGTGAAAACGAAAGTCAGACCAGCAAGACAAGTATCTGATCCCTGTGGCATATCACCAGACGATCCCTGCATTGGTGCGGGCTCGGAGCGGCCTGCATTCGCTCGCCAGTCAAATTTCACATCTTTAGGCGGAGGCGTGGGCGCACGCACGGTAGGAATGCTGTCGTAGATGGCCTGCATATCTGCGCTTTCTGCGACGTCCTCCTTCTTCGCCTTCTTCTTTGCTGGGGATTTCGCTGGTGTGGCCTTCTTCGTGCGTGCCTTCTTCGGCTTCTCCTCCTCTTCTTCCTCCTCGTCGTGATCTGGTTCAGGTGTCTTACGCTTCCGGCTTGCAGTCGTTGTCTTCTTTGGCTTGCTCTTGGCCGCCTGCTCATCCTCTTCAGGCTCAACAAAATCAAGATCTGCCTCCACATCCTTCATATCCACGTCTTCATCCTCGGCCTCAAAGTCCTCTTCGTCCTTGGCCTTCTTCTGCTTCGGAGTTCCGCGGTGTGGCAGCTTTATAGGCAAGTCATCTTCGCTCTCCGGAACTTCGACGTAGTCATCCCTGCCCTTGCCCTTGATGTTGTCCTCGAAGATATCATCTGCCTCATCAAGATCGTCATCAGGAAACTCATCCTCGTCATCCTTCTCAGCATAAGATGTGACAGGCTTCTTCGCCCGTCGAGAAGCCTTGCCATTGGCTGCTGGAGTGACTGTCTTGGACGCCTTTTCATTCGTCTTCGCCGGTGTCGCTTTCGGGGTCTCGGCGGCTTTGTTCTTGACGGGTTCGGACCGCTTAGGCTTGTTCGAGCTCGCGAAGAAGGCGGAGGTGGTCGTCTCTTCGAGTTTGGGTTCGGGCGTGGGCTCGCGCTTCTTCTTCGGAGGCGGCTTCTTTGGTGTCGCTTTGTTTGGCCTGTACATGGTGAGCGTTTGGCGCCACTAACAAACAGGAGAATACCCACTTTACTTCTTCTTCCTCATCGTCATCCGAGTCCTCAACAACTCTGCTCGCTCTGCTCTTCTTCCTAGGTGCTGCTTTCTTGGCCGCCGGCTCATCCTTCTTCTGTGAACCCTGGCTCAGCTTGGGGCCGCCGCCAAAGAAGCTGCGAATGTCGGCGGACATCTCGTATGTGCAAAACACGTGCTATCGGATAGCCAACAATACAGTGCGCGCGCAGGAAACCTTTATACCAACAATGGGTAGAAGTGGAGGGTGAACAACTTTGGCGGAGAACAGGCAGCGTTGACGTGCACGACGCGACTTCGCGTGATCATTAGGCAGGCGGGCGCACCGAACGCCACTTCCGCACCAGCCACAGTCAGCCACACCTTGGCACCAGAACTTCAATGCTCGACCATAGAGCAGTGAACGTTGCATACCACACCACACAACCATGCCGCCCCCAAGGATACCGCAAAGCCTGCTAGCCCAGTTCGGTCAATTGAGCCTCTCCGCAGCACGCCCGCGATGTACGCCCCTCTCCAACTTCTACCTTCTTGAAGCCATTTTCTAACAAAGTCCCCAGTCTGCCTTCCAAACCGCCAATCCCTCACACCACCCACCCTCAAATCCTCCCTCCGCCTCTTCTCCTCCACCCCCACTACCCTCAACTACCTCGCCCCCAAGGCCGGAGAGTCTCGAAAATCCCGCAAGGGCCGCTGCCGCGTGCCCACCGGCGGCAGCACACGCGGCACAACCATAGTATGGGGCGACTACGGCATCCGCATGCGCGACCACGATCGACGCATCAGCTCGCAGCAACTCCGCATCGCTGAAGAAACTATCCGGAAGCGACTTCGTGGCATGAAGTTCCGCCTGTATATGCGCATCGCCGCAAACATCGGCGTGTACACGTCCGGGAACGACGTGCGTATGGGCAAGGGAAAGGGCAGTTTTGACCGGTGGACAGCGAGGGTGGCGGTGAGCAAGATCATCTATGAGATACAGGGGGATTTGCATGAGCA
The DNA here is from genome assembly GCA_010015635.1 of Clathrospora elynae. Lineage (NCBI taxonomy): Eukaryota > Fungi > Ascomycota > Dothideomycetes > Pleosporales > Diademaceae > Clathrospora > Clathrospora elynae. Next base: position 188,419 of record ML976040.1, read on the forward strand.
GGTTGTGCGGGATGCGTTTAGGCTTGCGGCGAACAAGTTACCTGGGCTGTATGAGTTTGTGAAGAAGGGGGACCCGGCCGTCATGGGGACGACAAAGGTGGGGTCGAATGGGATGACGGCCGAGGATTTGAAGAGGCCGAGGAAGAAGTTAGGGGTTGAGGAGACGGCGGCGAGGTTGCCTGCTGCTGGGACAGAGGTAGCGCCAGTGGCGCGAGTGTAGATGGTGCAGTGCATGGCTTGTATATCAACGTAATAGCAGAGATATGATGCGGTCAATCATGTACCAACAGCGGCCCAATACCACATCCCCCTCCTCAAGCCTTGTACAGGGTATCCAAAAATCCCTTTGCCAAATCCACAACAACACTCTTATTCGGCAAGCTCCCCGCCACCCCATAAAGCGCCGCCGTATCCCCCTTCACCGCGCCCTTGGCCGCCTTACCCTCCGCAATCCTCCGCCTCTCCATCTCCCTAACATCCTCGGTCACACTCACAAGATCCTCAATCAGCTGATCCACCACGGCAACAATCGGCAGCGTAACCGCCACATGGATCGCCGGCGGATTCTGCAGCGCATTGAGATGCCATCCTTTCTCCGACATACCATCAGCGATATCGTAGATATCCAGAGTATTCGAGAGAAACGCTACAACGGAGACGAGGGGGCGGCCGATGATCTTGAGATCAGGTGCAAGTTCAGGTTTCTCGCGGACCGCCGCTTCAATCTTCTTCATGCCACCGACGATCTGGTGGCACGCGTCAAGGTAGCCGTTTTCGCCTTGCTTGACGAGACTGGCCCAACAGCCTGCTATCAGGGCGCCTGGACGCGAACCCGCGATCGAGGGCGAGGCGTACACGCCGCCGGACCAGTCGGGCGAGATGAAGTACTGGTATTTGCGGAAGACGTCGGAGCGGTACAGCACTGTTGAGTTTCCTTTAGGCGCGAATCCGTACTTGTGTGTGTCGCAGGATATGCTGGTCACGCCTGGGAGGCGGAAGTCAAAGGGTTCGAATTCGAAGCCGGCTTTGGGGAGCATGGGGATTATGAAGGAGCCGAGGCAGCAGTCTACGTGCAAGGGAATTTTCTTCTTGTAGGCGAGCTTGCTGAGTCCGGAGATGTCGTCGATGATGCCGTGGGGGAAGTTGGGAGCTGAGCCGACTAGTAGGATGGTGTTTGGGTTTATGAGGCGGGACACGGAAGGAAGGTGAACTTTGTAGCTCGGGGCTTTGCATGCGACGAGGTGGATCTTGATCTTGAAGTACTCGCCTGCTTTGCGGAAAGCCGTGTGTGCCGTTTCCGGGAGAATCATCTCGGGCTGACTGACACCGCGCTCCTTGTACGCTTTGTTGCGCGCGGAGAAGCAGGCCATGAGGATGGATTCAGTGCCGCCCGACGTTGTGACGCCCACTGCATCTTCAGGGGCACTGAAGAGAGACAGGACCTGTGAACGATTAGCTTTCTCGTATACCCGTTGTAACCGCGCAAGAGCATACGTACCATAGCCACAATCTCGGCCTCCATCTTCCTCACTCCAGGGAAGACATCCGGGTGAATCGGATTGGCCACGGTAAACTTGCCAAAAGCCTCCGTCTGCAGGCGTATCAACTCGTCCCCGCCATGATACACGGCACCACTAACCCTCCCATCCTCCCATCGAGTATGTTCCATATCCGCCAGCTCACCCAGCTTCTTGCGCACCTCCTCCTCGCTCCATCCCTCAGCCGGCAAACTAGTAATGCGCTCGACGCCGGGCCCGCTTGGAACAAGTTTGCGCTCAAGCTTAAGCAGTGATTCGGCAACCTGCACCTGCACTTTATCGCGCACGCCGGGGAGTCGGAGGAACACGCCGTAGAAGTAGCGGCGGATGTTGATGTAGAGGTCGCTGATGGAGCCGAAGATGCCGCGGCCCTTGAGCTGGTAGAAGGTGATGCGCGTCCAGCGGAGGACAAATAGGATGAAGATGATATTGCGCAGACTGAAGCCAGATCATGTTAGCGTACCATTTGTCGGGCACAGTTGGGGTGCATACACATCGATGTTGAGGGCGACGAGCTGGCCGTTAGCGGAGCTCCTACGCGCATTGAAAGTGTCGCGCAGGCTGACGGGCAGTCGCGAGGATCCAGACATCTTGGCTGTTGTCTTGACCTTTGTGAAAGTAGAATCACAGGCGAATGCAGATTAGCATGATAGAAATAGAAAATATTGGTCGGCAGGTTGAAGTGAGATGTTAAGACGCCTGCCGGCTTGACGTAGTTTGCAGCCGTCACATGTCATAGCCACTGCTAGATGTCCGTGCGCGATAACAGCGTGGATTCGGAAGGTGAGGATCTTAGCGGGGAAGGTAGCATCGTCGCTTTAGGAACAAGTCGCGAAACACTAAATTCTGATCACGAACTTAATATTTTGAAACTACGTCTCGCATGTTTTGCCTAAATAAGAAAGTACTTGTTAAAAAGTGCCGAATATTCTCCGGTCTCTTCATCGCGCACTGGAAGCAGGTTGTCACATATTACGCCATAGTTGGGAGCGGAAGCACAGCGCGAGGGAGAAGTCAATTTCATGTGAGGTTAAGTTATTGATTTAGAGTAGGCGTTTGGTATTAGACCGCTACGTTTGCGCATGCCAACGGTTATGAGCTCCCATAGCAAACATCGGCATAACCGCGCCACACTCTTCGCACCGATACGAGTCTCCACCAACCACATCCTCGCCTTCAGACTCCGAGCGATCGGCAATGACGTGACTGTCTTCTTGAGAGGAGGTCGGGACGTCTTCAGATCCAAACCGGCTTGTTTCCTGCTCCGGTGCTGGCGGTTCATCCATCACTCTATCCAGTGTACCTAGAATCCGTGCTGCTTCAGTCAATCCTTCTTCAGTCGTCTCTTCTTCTTCGTTGACCCTCCACTGCTTCAATACATCGTCCTGACGCTTGAACATCTTCCCGATATCCCTTCCAACCCCGCCTTTCTCGCTCGCCGCATCTGCCATGTTGGTAACAGCGACGTTGACAAGACTTAGATTCCACCCACTCTTCTCAGGATGTAACTTGCGAAAGAGCGGTAGTAGTGTCTCGGTAACCAGCTTTCCAACAAGTGCGTCCACATGATCCTTCAAGTTGAAGACAAATGTTGGCATTGGTGCGGATTTGGAGATACGCGCGAAAGAGCGGCCCCGGCTGCCGCCGGGATTTAGAGGCGGACGGGGTCGGGTGGAGAGGCGGATGGTTTTGGGGTGGGCGAGCCAACGCCTCGTAGTCGCTGAGGGGTTGATAGTGGCATCTTTTGGGACTTGTGCTTCATCTTCCTCGTCTTGCAGTAAATCGGTGTGCATCCTTTCAAGCAACTTCTTCGCCAGCATGCGCAACTCCTTGAGCACTCCATCTAAGGTGTCCAAGCGAAGATAGCTGTCCTCGATGCTAATCTGCCTTGGTATCTCGCGAGCTTGACCGACTTCTGTATCGTCGCGACCATTCAGTAGACCCCATATTTTGGCACCGATGCCTTGCGGTACCCCTGGGCCATGTAATACTTTTTCGAGTGTCTCCGGTCCCATTCCCGGAAACGTTCTCACATCGTAAACGCGCACATCCTCTTTAGTACCGCCGTACACGAGTCTAGCATCGAAGTCTGCCGGCCTCTGTAGAAGGTGGGCACGAAGCTTTTGCGCGATCTTGAAACCTACGCCTGGAATTTTACCGAGTTCATGATCATCGATGAAGGAAGTCACGCAGTCGTTTTCCTCGTTGCCATCATCAGAGGTGTATGGCGGCAATAAGGTTGTTTGGGAGTTGGGTTTGTAGGTGTTGCCGACGAGCTTGGCGAGGAGCTTGTTCGTTGAAATGCCAACAGTAGCTGTGTATCCCTTCTCCGATTCGAGCTTCGTCCTTATGTGTTGTGCCAAGTGACTTCCTAAAGCGAGACGGAGATGCAGCGGGAATGAGGTGACGACTGCGGCGTGTTAGCGCTCAAGGCTGTGGATCAGCAGCGGCGCATACGACATGCGATCCTAACGCACATGCATGATGTGGTTGATGAGATTAGTCACTCGACGTATCCCAGGTCTCACTAAGCGCCCGATAGCCGCGAAGTTCTTAAGCAAGGAGACTGTCAGCTTCGGGTAACCCCAGAAGCAGGGGTCATGTCTCTGCTGCGCCATATCGTATACGCCGTGTGAAGCTTACCTAAGTTTCTAGTGTCCGTTTTGGGATAAGTGTGACCCGTCAGCCGTGTTGCATCGTATGGAAAGCCGACTGTTGGGTCGTTTTTGGAGAGATAGAAGAAAGAATTGGTGAGATGATTTGGGTTCAGGATGCTGATATTGTAGTCGATGATGTCCGAGACGTCCAGGAAGATCTGGTTCACATGTTAACGAGCGATGGTGAGGAGAAGGTCGAGGAGCGGAGCGGAGCAGGGCCGAGCGTAACAAAGTAGACGTGGCGGGACAACCTCATCGAAGCCTAATCGCTCGCAGCGCGAATTCCACGAGAAGCAACGTATGAAGGCATAAAGCTCCTTCGAGGCATTCCTAAAACGACCAAGGTCTTCTCCGAGTACAATGACCACATCCGGGCAGACTTTCCTGGCCTCGTGGATCAGCTGCAGTTTGTGTAAGCCCTGCGAGAGTCAGTGGCCGAAGAAGTGTCAATAATACGGCTCACGCAACGAGAAGTGCTACGCCTCGTCTGGTGACAGGCGGCATGGGATGGGAATCGAGAATGGCATACTCGTCGGCGGGCCTCGTAGTTGCATGTGACAATGATCTGTTTCTGCTGCACAGCTAGTGGCAAAGATTTCAAGTCTGGGTTTTCATGCTCGAATACAGAGGCGTAGAAGCAGTCCTGCGACGAACACGATAGTGTGAGCGTCCGGGCCCGTAGATTTCACGGATACACGGTAAGCATCGTACGTACGTAGTCCTAGACCATGCGAGACGACATATTAGCAGACGCTGATTTAAGCAGCGTGCGCGGGAAATCCGACGATGAGGCCACTAGTGGTACATGCTGTCAATGGCCGGTGCTTACGAACCAAGTGGATGATGACCGAGTCGAGCTGCTGCCTGAGTCTCTTCCTGCGAACGGCATTCATAGCGGAAACAACAGAGGAAACGCAGATGGCTTCGGCGACTTGCTTTGTGGGGGTGCAGTGGGCAGGTGAAGCGCGTGGGCCGCAGCTGCGAAACGCGCACAGTGCCAAGGCCAGCCCATTTCTACATTAGAGCGACTTTGCACCGCAGCTGCAGTCAGCAAGCTGTCGCCACCAACCACATGGCTCGTTTCAGAACGGCGTCACCACGGCAGATCTATCTTTGGATCGGCCGCGGGTGTATTTTGGGACAGCCCCAGCTAGGCGCTTCGTGTGGAAACCCACGTCCGCGCGTTGAGATGCGCAGCGCGGGCCTACTAGATTCGGGAAGCGGGTGGCATGCAGCGCTTCTGCGTCTTTAATACGGGCTCCCCCTCAAGCACCCACGCCTGGTCCTGCCTTGTTGCGTGCGGCTCCCCTCGCCCTGAACGTGCCATCATCGCCCTTACCGTGTCATCATCTGACCGCGCACATGATGCTGTCGACTCTCCAGCCATCACACCCCTCGATGCCGCCGACGTACGCGCAATCATCTGCCATGTCCAGCATGACGTCCGCGTTGCCTATATTATCCCCGCGCCAGGCCCCGCCACGGCCCAAGCTGTCCATCAACACCGCGCAGCCACGAATCCTGGGAAAGGGAGCCAGCCTGCGCCTCGAGACGCTGAGTGCCGTATCGCCGACGGTGCGCAACACCTTTTCCAACGCCTACGAACAGCCCCCGCCGCGCCTCTCGATAGCGAGCAACATGCCCACCCCGAACAGCGCGTCCACACCAAGCTCGGCCTCGACGCTCTCGTCGACCTGCATACCCTACAAGCAGCCCCACAACCTCGCCTCGATCCTCGCCAACAGCCCCGCGCCGTCGATAATACCACGCAAGATGGCGTCCGTGCGGCCCCTGTTTCCCGCAGCGAAGCGCGTTTCTTTTCGCACGCCACTGGAGGAAGAGATCACGACCGTCAAGTACACGCTTGCGCATTCCGACCTCGCTTCGTCCAGCTCCACGCTATCGTCCATCGCCTCCATCGCCTCCATCGCCTCCATCGCCTCCACCGCCTCGACAACAACGCACTCCCTGACCCTCGCCACCCTGTCGTCGCTACAATTACCTCTCGTCAAGCCTACCGCCAGCTTCGCCGCCGTGGAAAGCTCTCCGCGGCCGAAAGCTCCGCGGGTTGGAGAGAAACGCGACTCCTCGTCTTCAGAGGATAGCGACTCCTGCCCCGAAACACCCGTCGCTGGACGTCGGAAGCGGAGGCGAGACTGGCGGTGGACGCTCGGGTCGCTGGCAGATGAATCGGGCAAAGCTGCTCCGACGACGATTGATGTGACGACGAGTGAGGACAGCAGTTGATGCTCGGATAATGAGCGAATTGGGCATTTATAGGCCTGGATGATATCCCCATGAGCATTTCTCGGTGTTTTTTGGTTTTCTTTTTCTATGATACCACTTTGCATATTCCATGCTTTGTCTGCGGAGGTATGCTGTAGGATCGCATCGCATTATCTATTTCATTTACCTTGCGTACTTGAAGTACGATATATTTCTCTTCTTCCCATGCCACCATCTTCGCTAGAGTGCATGTCGAAAAAATACGACATTTAGATAAAGAGCCTTTTCTTGCCATGATGATAATAGTAATAATAATAATAACAACGTGCCCGCTATTCCAGCGTAAAACTTAGATCGGTCCGACAACCACCATAGTATTCCCGGTCCTTAAGACTTGCGTAAATGCCAACTTTTTTTCGGTTTGTTTCTCGTATTCAAAGCATCCTGAATAATCTCTCCGAAGCCACGAGCACGGACCCGGAAAAGAAAAATAAATCCTAGCTAATCACCCGCGTACAGGGGGGCCTTGCATTTTAGCATAAAATATCTTCCTCGCTAGTAGAGTTATAAAACGTACATTGTTAGGCACGGAACAGGACGGCTAGAGTGCGCTATTGTGGTATCAGGCAAAAGTAGTGTACATAATCAACGCGCGGCAGGGGTATGAATCAGGTAAAGCGCCGGTGACGCAGAATAGCTCTATTCTCAAAATTACATACAAATCCTCGGCATGGTGGGTGGGTAGGATTGAGGTAGGTTGGCCATGATGTGTCGTAAGCAAGAACATTAAATATAATATAAATTACTGAGGATTTGTACGTAGTTTTGGGTGTAAGAGGTTAGAACTCTATTGTCCTCAGTGGAGACACTTTGGTTCACAGAACACTATGGAATGTAACAGGCTGAGTCTGTTACATGCACTACGCTGTGAGCGTAGCTGTCGTCATGCGATTCCTGTCAGTGTTGTCACACAATCCCTATCGGTATATAGTTGATCCGCCTTTGGCCCGTACTCGATCCGCTCCTGATTTATCTTCAGCTCTCTTCTGTCCGTAGCTCTGTAGCAATTCCACTCTGTTCATCAGGCATCTTTGGATCAGTCATCTGCGCGTCGTCATCGGTGCGGCCGTGGGGTGCATCTCCTTAAAACATGGTCTGTTATTACAAAGGCACTGCTATGCTTGGTATCAAATACTAGTATAACAAGCCTGTTGTTGTCACTGACGCCAATTACTCCCTCCATCTTGCTAGTTTCTGTAATTCTGCTTTTGAGGACAATAACAAGCATAAGTTGTCAGTTGGCTATATCTTTATGGTGGCTGGAGGCGCAATCTCATTCCAGTCGTACCGCCAGCGTCTGGTCACTCTCTGTCAATGGGACTAGGTATCGAACATGGGGAAATGCGTGATGTATTGACTATAAGGATCGGGGCTCTATATATACTAGGGTACTAGGGTACTAGGGTACATACAGCCCCGGGCACAGACGTACCTCAGGTACATACATGCCTCGGGGATCGTAGTACATCGGGATGGATGTACCTCGGGATGGACGTAAATCGGAATGGACGTACATCGGGATGGAGGTACATCGGGGATCGACGTACGTCGGGGATCGACGTGCATCTGGATGGAGGTACCTCGGGGATCGACATGTCTTGGGGATGAGGTACCATGGAGCACCGTGCCTGACGTACATACCCCGGGTACAGACGTACCTTGGGGATGGAACTCAGACGGTCATGGGGCAGCAGGTGCCATGGCTGACACTCTCTCCTCCACTGAAGCCAAATACATTGCTCTCACCTATGCGGCTAAAGAAGGAACTTGGCTACATTGTCTTCTTCGGCAAGTTGGGTACAATGGCAATGATCTATTGCCTACGCAGATGTACACTGACAACCTCAGTGCTCTCAACATGGTACGCAAGAACGGCCACCATCAATGTACAAAGCACATCAACAACTCCTACAAGTATACCCGTTAGGAGTACCTCGACGGCAACATTCTTCTTGATCACCTTGCTGGCATCAATATGCCCGCTGACGGCCTCACTAAACCTCTTGACAAGCTAGAACACGCTAAGTTTGTTAAACTCATTGGTCCCTGCAATTTACCCCGCCTATTGACTGGATAAACTGCCACCAATCACTCCCCGAGCATTGCCAATAGAATGACACATTGTTCATCTCCCGCAGCTAGCTCTATCTGTCCAACTCACTTCAACACTATCACCAGCGCTTGAAACTTCCCTACATGCCTTTCCTGTACATATCATCCACTCTAACAGCACTTTACCTCGTTCAAGAGGGTGTGTCAGCCCCAGTGCACCATAGTACCCCATGATACCCCATGAGCTTCTGGGTTTTGTGCCCGAGGTATGTTTGTGCCCGAGGTATGTTTGTACCCGAGGTATGTTTGTACCCGAGGTATGTGTCCAAAGTATGTTTGTACCCGAGGTAAGGGTCCAAAGTATATTTGTGCCCTAGTACCTAGTGTATATAGAGTTCCCATCCTGATAGGAAATACCGGTTAATCTGGCTCATAAGAGAAACCCCGAACCTGATTAGGACGGCTGTACGCCTCTGCTATTGGCTGAATTTGCTATTTCGTCTACTCATAGCCCACTTGTCAGCTTTTTATCCAATCAAGACCCTCTATTCACGTCCTAATGAGGTTCGGGGTTTCTCTTATAAGCCAGACTAACCGGTACATCCCGCTTTCCCTCATGTTCTTGACTTAGTCTCATTAACACTTACAGCTTCCTAGCCACCTTGAATGTCCATCAAACCGCCTCCTGCCACCACGGATGTGCCAAAATTTGACCTATCGTTGACCTAGCCGTCGGGCCAAGCTTCGTCATTCCGGATATCATATTCTGTGCCTCAGAACCCAGTTCCTGACCCCACTGCTCGAATTTCAATTCCAATTGGTCCTCAACGGCCAGGATATTATCAGGCTTTGTATCTGCCAAGATCGATTGTCAGTTAACATCTCGTGAATGACGATCACATTTAAACTGGCAGAGAGTCGTACCGATATAGATCCAGTTCTTACTATAACGTGATCCACCATCGGGCGACGCACCCCAAAAATCACCAAAAATCACCAAAACTGCGTTCTCATATCTCAACAACTTGATACTAAATTCCAAAACAACACATATAGACTCCTATGCTGAGTTAAAGATACTTGTCTAACTTTCAAGGTCATTTATCGGGCATTTCTAGAGATGTAGCTATTTGGCTCAAGATTAGGGGCTAAAACTTGATATCTCAACAACGACTTGGCTTTTTGCTACAAAACTTTGATAGGGGTCTTGAAGTGGGTATTAAAGGCTATATACGGGTCTTGAGAATCTATTACCGAGCTGTTGTTGAGATATGAGAACACAGTTTTGGTGATTTTCGGTGATTTTCGGGGTGCGTCGCCCGATGGTGGATCACGTTATAGTTCGTATGTTGGTTCTTATTGAAACAAGGTCCCTCTAGTAGTATGACTATCAGGGGAGAACCGAGTAGGAGAACGTGGGGTGGCTGCAACGTATTGTCTTCGGTCACGATCGCTCCTCTCGTCTGTTGTTCTAATTATTGCTTCAACCAGAGAAACTTCGTGCTTGCTAAGTCGCTGCCCGTGCTCACTGCACAAGCCTTCTTTCCACCAACCTGGACTAAACCCATATATTATCAACACTTCTCCTATATATCACAAGATTGTCTTGTGTGTTGCATCAGAAATTTTCGGATCCTCCCGAATCAAGGCAAGCAGGGTATTTCTGTAATACGGATAATGTGGGAATAGCCATAGCCGAGGGCTAGCTACGACTTGATATGTATTCCCCCGCCTATGGACAGGGAACCGCAATGGAGCTGGGATAGCATGAGAGGACTGTAGGGAACTCGGCTGTAAGCCGGCTGCCATCCCCGGAAGGACCGGATGGGATAAGAACCCCTCTGCGGCCCTCCGATAGACAAGGGAGAATAGATCAATCAGAATACAATCGTTCAGTTCAGTTACTCGTTTCAGCACTAGTGCTACAGGCCTATCCAACAGATAAACTATAATACTTTCCTCCTCTTTGCCTACTATCATGGACGCCATTCTGATGCCTGTGCGGGAGGCAGGCCGAATGGAGGGTGTGTGACAGGCAAGGCGACTGAGAAGTATCAAAGAAGGATTAAGTACCGGGAGAGCACGACATAAAAACCGAGTCAACAGTTGGAGCTGTTCGTTTTAGCCCCAGAATGGTGTTTGCCTTAGCGCTGCGCTGTGGTTCAGCCAGATCCTGGCTTATGTCAGACCATCTTCCGACGGCCTTCTCTACGGCTTTTACGAATGCGTCTTTCATGTTCTGTGCGAGCTGTGTTCACTTCCATGCATCGGTCTTGGTCGCAAATTTGACTTCGATGGGGCGGCTACAATTCGCAACCTGCCTGATCAACGACCTGGTGACGACCTTGTTGGCTGACATCTTGGATGCTGTCTGTAAATGGCGTATTAAATAGAGAACAGCAATATGCTCATATAGCTCATTGTGTTCAACTCATCAAGTAAAAGTAATGCTACTGTTCTACCTCACTCCCTCAATACTCCTTGCAGAGAGCCTCTTCTACTGTCTAAGTATTATTCCTCCAATCCTGATCCCACTCATCCCTGAGAACCGGCCTTGCATTCCCCCAATTAAGTAATTTTGAGCACTCCAGCTTTGGTTGTACCCCTCAGTCGGACGGACTCTCACAAGATGCTAGGATAAAAAAGGTAGGAGGTTTTGATACTCATAGTTAAGTACAGGTACTTATTAGCTAGGAAAAACAGAAATGGGACACTAGGCAATGATAATGTTTGTACTGTAGTCTTGCACAGAAGATAACAGGGCAGCCACGTAATTGGTTAACTTTTTAATGTTTTTTTTTCTACTACAGTCTTTCTTGTTTTTCTTCACTTTAGTCCTATTCGCTTTGCTTAGTCACTTGTATGTAAAGAACCTTGACAGAAAAGCACAAAAAGGGATTAGATATTGTACTTATTCGGACATCTAACAACCAAGCTAGTAGCCAACTCCCCCCCCCAACGCAGTCTATATCCATTCAAACATCAACCACAACCACCCCATGTGCAACATACCTAAACATCCCTCACATCACCCACCTGCGTAAAGTCCCACCTCTTCGTCGCCATAGCCCATAGCATACACCCCAGCAGCGCCCCAAACACCAGCCCCATGCAAACCCCAAACCACACTTTATTCTTGTGGTGCTTCCTGCGCTCCTCGAACAGCGCCACCTTTTCCTTCATTTTCTTCTCATCCGCTGCGTGCGCCGCAGTCTCGGCATCGACGACGGCAATGTCCTCGCGGGGGATGCCGAGCGGGTGCGTGCGCGTGTAGCGTTTGGAGTAGAGACCGTGGTCGCGGAGGTCCTTTGCCATTTCCTCTTGGCGCAACACGTGCGCGTGGGCTTCTTCGTGTTTCCAGGCCAAGTAGCGGCGGTCGAGTGTGCCGTCCTGGTACCATTTGCTCACCTGGTGCAGCTTGCGCGTGAGGGCGGAGGGCTCCGTGTCCATGGTGAGTTCGCGGTAGAGATGCATGTCGATCTTGGCTACGTCAACGTTGTTCTGGCGGAGTCTCGCTGCAATCTCTTCCCACGTGTTCTTGACATTGGGGGGGTCGCAAGATAGGTTGGCGGGGTTGGGGCTAAGGAGCCAGGCTTCAACCAGGTCAATGAAGCGGCCTAGGCGGAGGTGTACGACTTCGGCTAGGCGCGGGCTAACGTCTTTATACAGTATCAGAGCATCGTCTTGTGAGGCGAGACCCTGGGCTGTCCAGTCCCTCGCTTCTCGACGCTGCCATTCGGGCACTTTGAGCGCGGATAGGATGACCATCAGGGCCCGGTCACGGTCCGAGTAGGACTGGGGCTCCTCTGCAGAGGGGCCAGCAGTGTCGTAGGTGGTTTTGGAGGACAGACCGTTGTTTTCGAGGATGACCTGGATCCTGTCGACCACAGTGCTCGTGCCGAGCACTAGTGATATGGTCAGTGGACTTGCAACGTATTTACTGGGTTGAGCAACACGTACGATACGGGAGAGCCGTGCTGACACGGTAAAGCTTGAGGCCCATCAGTTCCGTAACATGGTCGTAGTCGGGAGCTTCCTTCAGTGCTGGCACTGCCAGAAACGTTGTCAGCCCTCTCTTAGAGGTGCATCTTCCAAGAGAGGAAGCACGAGATAGTTTTGGCAGTTCCACCAATGCAAACCCATCAGAGTGCCAGCCCTCATTTTCTGGCTCAAGTCGGAAGCCCGCTGGTGTTACGAGCTTAGAAGGGGACTCATCCCTGACAGACGGGTTCGGGGACGTGGCTCCGGTCTCTTGTCCGCTGGCTGGGAAGCTACTGGACTCTTTGGAGTGACGAGGGGACGTGACGGTGTCTTGAGAGTATGCCGATGAGCTAGCTGAGGGGGGTGGAGTGAGGGCAGGGTCCTAAATACGGGGTCAATGGAAGTACAGAGCCATTGGGAGTATGCATACCTGTTCGGCGTGTCCAGAGACTTTGGTCTTACCAAAAGGCGCCATTGTAGCCATTGAGCGTGTACAGCTGGTCAAATCAGATGAAACGAATCGAAGGAACTTGACGCATTGAAGGAAGAGGATTGTATAATGTCAGGAAAGAGGAAGCAAAAATAGCAGACGTCGACGTGCAAGTAGGTCTGAACCTGGGTGACGTGGCCTTGGAATTGCGTGTTCCCCGTTGGTTATCGGCATCCCCGACCGATTTAGTTATCTGTAGTCAAGGCCTCCACCCAGTACCGACACCGGCACCAAAGGGTTGGTAGGGGATGCCAAACATGTAACGTGTGTGGTGTTGGTGTTGTCCAGAACCGTGCCCTGTACCCACCAAAACCATCGCTACCAGGTACCTCTCTACACGGCTCCACATGTAAACAAGCCTCGGCCAGCAGACACAAGATAACATGCGCAGGAATACTATCTTGATTGGTGTATGTCATGTGAATTGATGAGTGGCCGCCGACGGCCTATGGCCAAAGGTTGGGTGGTGCTGTAATGGCTGTAATACCGACGTGGCTTCAGATATCTTCGTTGAGCGCTTTCGCATCGTCCACAGTAGCTCTTGCAATCTTCTTCAAAAGGGTCTTGACGTCGGCCTCGCGGAACTTCTCCCATCGGTCCAGCCCCTCACTCGCATCGATTGACAGGGTCTCATAACCCTGCTTGATAACGGCGGTGACTTCCTGGGGGCTCAAGTGCTTGCTACGCGCCTTTCCTTTCTCATCGCCTTCGAGAAGCGACTGGTAGTGAGCGGAGACGTTGATGAGAGTCTGCATGGAACCAGACTGGCTGGATAATCCGAATGCGTCTCGAAACTTGATGAGCGTGTCACCACTCTCGACGAGTTTGTAGAATAAGTCATCGTACGATGCCGGGTCAGGCAGGAAGTGTTCTCCACTGGAGAGGGCAAAGGCTAGAAGATTGACGAGTATGTCGATCATCTTGGTCGATTTGTAGTTCGATTTGATGTCGCTCTCGTAGGTGGTGAGGAAGCGGACGAAGGCTAGTAGGGTTCTCCAGAGCTCAGACCAGTGGTATGTGATGCGGACCTTGGCACGACTGAGGTATGAGAGCAGCCGCAGCAGTACACCAAGACTGAGGCTACGAAGCCGTTAGCCAAGGCTATATCAATACATGGGCTCACTCACATGTAGAAGTCCCCATCTAGCCGCCTCCGCAGATTGTGATTGATACCGTCGACGATTAGATCAAGCATGATCGCCGCAGGAACCCGCTCTCCTTTGACTATTGGCAGGTAAGGTTGCCTCTGGCGGCACAAGCGCACCGAAAGCTTCATCTCGTCACTGCATAATCGCTTGACGAGCAATTGGTCTTCAACGAGGATTTGCAGTACGAAGAGAGTGAGATATGTGTATAATGCGGCCCTGGTAGACCGGTGCGCGTGCTGAAACAGGTACGAAGTCAATGACAGGTATGCGCTGAGGGGTGACAGTTCACTCTTGTCCTCGGACCCGACTATGACCAGATTGAAGCAGAAGACCTTGTTAGCGTTGGCGAAGTCGTATATGGATAGCAGTACGCCCATCTCCGGCCCTGGTCTGGACAAAATCGTCAGCGATGAACGGCAGACTTGTCGGTGGAGAGCTTACAAGGCCGCAAACAAGGACTTTGCTTCTTCAGGGGCTGGTACTGGAGTCGTGGGCCGTGAACTCGGGGCAAGGGCACCCAGACCTATGTAGTTCAACGTCGACCCCAGCGTCCACCCTTCGGGCATGTCGTCCTGCACGGCGACATATGCGTCCCGCAGCTTCGTACAAGCGCCTCCGAAGCACACGATCATTTGTTGTATTATGGCGTCGTTCACGAAGTCGTCCAGGCGGAGTCTGTATGGATTCTGGAACTCGAACTTATTGTAGTTTGTGAGGAGGCCGAGCAGGTAGAGCGCGGGCAGCACCTCGACGCTAGTCTCGCAGTCTTGGACATACTTCATGAGCGAAGGGAACAGGTCGCGGTGGGTAAAGTACGACGGGAGCGCCGTCTGGAAGCCGGCGGCGGTGATGGAGAGCGTCGCGCGGACGGCCTTGAGGCGCAACGGCACTGACCTCCGTCAGCGTAGTCTTCCCACATATCGCTCCTGAACATACTGCTCCGCCCGCTGCGTATCGCCGTATCCAGCGTCGCCACAAAGTCGGTCATGACGGTGTCCGCGTCGTGCAGGCCGGCGAGGACGGAGATGATGTCGGAGCTCGGGTTTGTGTACTTCTTGGTCAGGGCGGCGTCTAAGAAGACTGTCAAGGTCTAGGCGGTAAGCTGGTGCAGCACGCCCACATGTCGGCTGCAGCGTACCTCGAGTGCGATCTCGTCGGCCGGCGGCTTGGCCTGCTTCACGCGCAGTATCGCGCGGCGGAACAGCTGCTGGGACCGCGCCTGCTGGTGCAGCATCTCATCGGGCGATATCGCGGCGAGCATGCGCTTCAAGCCGACCGCTTCTGGCCGGTGAAGGAAGAACTCCTGCCAGAAGCCGTCGGAGAGCTCGCCATCGTCATCGTCTTCCTGGACGCTTGTGAGCAAGCTGCGGGGGATGGGTAACTGGAAGGCCGACACACCTTGAATAGGGATTTATAAAGGTGGATGATTTTGGGTTGGAATATCTCAGGCCTCGAGTCCTGCGTCAGCGGCGACGGCTCCATGGTGAGTCTGGTGTTGGTGGTGTTTGATGGAGCATCCTCGAGCTTCAGATATTCTAACGCGTCGCGAAAGGTGGGGAACTTCAGATCGATAAGCACGTTTTCGCGCTACCTACACAGGCTACCCTTACGTATATCAATCCCATTAACTAGTCAACTGGAGAGTACCCCAAAGAGTACAATGCAAAGAGCGATACGGGACATACTAACCCGCGCAATTTTTTTTTAAGCGGAACCGGGCCCATCATCGCGAACTCATTTGGATCACAGAGGACTTCAAATCCTCGACCACACATTTCCTCCGTACTCGGGTCAAAACGACCCCCTTTCACAATGCCCCAACAACAACCCCCCCTCCTAATCGGCATATCCGGCCCCTCCTCCTCAGGAAAAACAACCCTCTCGCGCCTCCTGCGCACCCTCTTCCCCCCATCCCACAATCTCTTCATCCTGCACCTCGACGACTTCTACCTCACTGACGCCGCCATCCCGCTCAAAAACGGCTTCCAAGACTGGGACTGCCTCGAGTCCCTCGACCTGCCTGGCCTCGCATCCGCACTAGCATTCATCAGGAAAGAAGGCAAGACTCCGGACTGGCTCACCAGCAAAGAAGACCAGAACAGCGTGGGTGACCACGGCGTCCCGGAATCCGTACTCTCAGGCCTTCGCTCCCGCCTTTGCTCCGCGTTGGCCAGGTGCGAGGGAAGGAGCATTTGTGTCGTCGATGGCTTCCTCCTCTTCTCAGAGGACATGGAACATATCAGGCGCTTGTTCGACGTCAGGTTATTTCTTAGAGTAGGCTATCAGACGGCGAAACGGCGCAGAGAGAGGCGGAGCGGATATGTGACACTGGAAGGGTTTTGGGAAGATCCGCCTGGCTATGTGGATCGCATTGTGTGGCCGAATTACGTCGCTGATCACGCATTTTTGTTCAAGGAAGGGGATGTGGAGGGCGAGATGGATGAGGGGGTTTGCGAGCGTGTGGGGGTGAAGGCGATGCCGAGGGAGGCCGAGGGCGATATGGGTGTGTGTTTGGAGTGGGCTGTTGGCGTGTTGGAAGCCGTGATTAGGGGAGGATGATGTGTCAAGGGTAGACGGAAAGAGGTGTATGGGAAGGAAATCTGTATTATATGCCTGTATCCATGTGAATCGAGTCTGGATTGCTTTGTTGCAACAGGAAAGACGGCGATTAGAGAACCCCAGAAACAAACAATGGCCAGTTTGAAAGCGCCGGTGCGCCGTCAAATTGATGCCTCGATATCCCCCCAAACCATGCAAGAAATATTGGTACACGCGTGATAAACTGAGATAAAAAGAAAAGGGTTCAGGCCCAGTTGCCACCAAAGCCAAAGGTACCAACAGAGTCCTAGGTGCTAGACTTAACCTTGTCGATGTACGACTGTCCAGGGCTCTCATACGTGGGCACAAAGAGTGTGTTGATCTGTGCCTCTTTGGCCAGCCAGTTGGTCATCCCGCCGAGCTCTTCGCGCAAGCGGGTTACGGCCTGGTGGTCCATGTTGGTCTGCGCGATGAGTTCGGGCATGGTGACTGTTTAGGAAATCAGTAAATTAAATACACACCCAAGCAAATTAAGCCACTCACCAAGCAGACGCAGAAGATGTTCGCCCCCATAAATATCGGCAAAAGACTTGTCAGCTAGATCGTCGGTAGGTTGCTGAACTCGCGCATTGATATCGTAGAACTGTTCGCGCTCGAACCGGTACAGCAGCAGACGGCCAACGCTCTTGTTGAAGTACTCTTTCAAGCCCGAGATGACTTCCTCGAGGATGTCGCCCTCGGCTCTGCTGCGGTTCCCAGTCTTCATGGCATGCTCAAAATACTGGTCCAGGATGTTGGCAGCGGGGTGAGCTGAAGGCAGCTGGACTAGCATCAGGTTTTTGGTAATGTTCTCCCAGTCGTCGACTAGGAGGCTCTTCAGCCTGTCGGGCATGTAAATTCGGACTGCTAGCTTGTTCTGGAAGGCTTCTTCCTGGACAAGAATCAATATTCAAACAGGGGCGCATCGGTGTTTCGAATGTTACGAACACGTACCTTTTCAAGATCGTTGTCGCGCACCCGCTTGTTACCGCGAGGCGCTGCAGTGACGGAGGTCTGACGCTCTTCGCTGCCGCGCGCCGAGCCTTGTGCCTTCTTTTTAGCAGGCGCTGGAGGGGCTCGAGCGGCGCGCTGAGCAGCGAGCATCTCGTGCCTCAGGTTGTTAGCCAGCTCGCGGTTCTCGGGAGACAGCTTGCGAAGGCGGTCCTCGGGAACCCAGTCATCCCAGCTGTGACATGTTAACGATGAATCCAACAGCGGGTCTCAACGTGCGAGAAGAGAATCGTGGGCGCTTGAGGGGTAGCGTAGTCCCAAGTGAACAGCAGTGCTGAAGTGGTTGGGTAAGGGGTGGAAGTGCGCACTGCGCGTGGGGCAAACGTGACTTCCACAGTGGGAAACACAGGTATAGGCAGATGCGGAGAGAATCAGTGGGAGATACGTACGTGTTTTTCCAGCCCTTGTAGTGAACCTTGTACTCGAAGCCATTCTTCTCGTCGCCCTCAACCGGCCTTACTTCAAGCACCTTGGCCTCATACAGCAGTTCGTGGTGAAAGCAGTAGACTTTCTCATCCTTCCGGAACGCTGCCTCTGGGGTGGCTGCAGGCGCCATGATTGCGTTGCGATGTGAAAGGCTTAGAGGTGATGATATGGGCGGTCCAAAGAGGAGGAGGTTCGGCAGACGGCGTATCGCGTGGTGATGTCCGCAAGCGCGCTCGATGAAGAAGTCAAATGGTGTCCAAATTTTCGTCTAATCACGAGATGCTGGATGCAAGTCGATGATTCTGGCGAAGGGCGTGACAGCAATGTTCGCTCGAGGTTGTTGCCGGCGCATCCCACGGTCGTCCTTTTCTAGAGCACGGGCCAGCACGCGTCGCGCTCTTCGAACAGCCTCGATACTTGGAGCATGCCACCACCATCACTGACCCGCCGAAGAAACACTCAGGCCCAGCCTTGCCCGCTCTCGACGTCCACCACAGCAACTATGTCCGCACAAGAGGCCAAGATCCTCGGCGACTTCCTCCTCGCGCCCGCGCCCCTGCGCGATTTCATGACACTGCGTGACTTCACCGACATCTTCCCCCGCGCCCACCGCACCAACCCCGCGGTCCAGGACATATATCGTGAGCTTCACAGGCTGCGGGAGAAGGACATCGAGCTCGTACGCCGGGACATTGCCGCCGAGGTCAAGCGGTCGAAGCAGCTCCGGCGCGAGTATGCACGCGAGAGACGCCAACTGGACGATGCGACCGTCGCGGGGCTAGATCCCATTGCACTGTGGATGGAAGAGGAGGTACTGCAACTATTGACGTCACACTAGCATTCGTTCTACTAACACCCCCACCAGCTCTCCGGCGAGGGTCGCAAGAAACCGCATACGCTTCAGACGGTCCACTTCGACATCGAAGAGGCGTGCCAGAGCCTCGAGGCACAAATAACAGAGATAGAAGACGAGAACAGGAGAGCACTGGTCGAGGTCCAGGACGTCGTTGGCGCGCTCAGCGATTTACGAACCGGTCGATTTGCGCCCTCGGCCAGTGGTGAAGACATCGGAGAGGAAGTGCTGGCTACCCTCAAGAGGCTCGAAGCTGTCTGCGCGAACCCGGCGGGATGAACCCCACGCCATCATGCCCAGAGCCGGTGAATAACAGATTTCTGGAACCACCAAGCGATGCCACTCCATGACTTGAAGAATGACTTCTCCCCAATGCCAGATAGTCTTTGGATTTATGGTGCAGCACTCTTGCGTATCTCAGTCTCAACTATGCCAACAATCACTCATGTACAATGCAAGTAATTGCGTTTCCTAATTGGGAGCGTGTGCTCACCCCTACAGAGTCAATACTTCTCAATGACGATCGCACCAGAAACCCAGGCAGAGCCTAAGGCTAGGCGCTGACAACACGTTTGTTGTGTTTGCATCTCAACATCGAGCGGGGGTCTGTTTCCGGATCACTGCGTGAACGTCGTCATGGACTGCTCGAGCGGGTCGCATCCGGGAGCGTAGTGCCATACGACTCGAGGCAACAGCCAACTGAAATATCCACAACAAGTCGCAGCCAGGATAGCCTTTCAAAGCATACATCCGTGCTACGTTAAGACGTTCCTCTTTGCATGGAGAATTAGCTCAGGGCCTCGAAACTGCGCAAATCATCACAAAGCTTCATACAAGTTCCGAAGACAGTATGCGCGGGAGATTTTTGATATCAGCGCGCCAGGTCTACCGAATCAACAAATACACCTTTGTCGCATGCAATTCTCTTTCCAGTTTTAGGGCTTCTTTCTCATGTACTGGGCATCGTCATGCAGAAGTCGTGTTCAACCTCCTACCCGAGATCTCATCCGACACGTTCGCGTGGAGTTGGCCTTTCTCAGCTGTCGGCGGCCATTTCTCTAGTACCATTGCATTTTCGGAAATCGTCCGATGCATGAACACCAATGTCTTTTCAACTCAATTTACCCCGGTCGATGCCATTATTCCGCCGCCCCGGCTATCAACCCTGAGCATACACATCCATGCACCCTGTGATTGGCCACGCGCGACACCGCAATTAATCTATATACATGAACAGCCTCAATATCGCAAGCATAACAACTAGTCGCCCGTTACTGAGATCTGTCTATAGAGCATCAATTACAACGTGTCCAGATGGAAACGACTTGGCTTTATACCGCAATGTTCTGGGAGAATCTGTCCATTTTCTTTGAAGCACCTCGAGTTACCTAACTAGTCAAGATGATTTTGCCAAAGCTTCTTGCGACCCTTGTGTCGCTGGCCGCTTGGACAAAGCCTGTGGCTGCGTCGTTGAGAATCACAGCGGATCTGCATTCTTTCGGTGGCGTTAATTATCCGCTGTTGCAGTTCTTTGATCCACGGCATAGAGATGATACGATTAGAGAGATCGTGAAGAGTGGTGCGAGGGTTATTCGACTGTTCAGTCAGTATCCAAATGCTTCATGAGTGATCACTACTAACTGTTTGCTAGTACGCCCGGACAAACTACATCCTGATGTATGATGTGTATCTCACATAACTGACCAGCTCTCGTTAACACATTTCAGCCCGAAGCCGAGCTCGGCGAATTCGACAAATCCCTGCTCGACCAATTCGACGATACAATGGCCGCAATCCATCACTTGTCAAAAGGCACGTTTCCGAACCCCCTACGATGAACTTGTATTGACGCCAACGCAGGCCAGATGAAGGTCATCATCGTACCGCATGACTCTCACGCACTTCGTGGTATCAACGACGTCCCATGTGACGCATATTGTCAGAAGCTCGATGGCGCTTTTCTCGACTTCTACAGCAGCGACGAGTGTATGTAGAACTTGCCATGTACTCAGAAATCAATATGCTAACCCGATATTCAGTTCGCGAGTTGTATAAACAGCGCCTCGAAGTCTTCTTGAAGCACTACCCCTCCAAGAACTTCGATGGCCGCTCATGGAGCGAGTTGTCCGAGGTAATCCTCGTGCGTCGCCTCCATCTTTATCCGTCAATCTTGCCACATCAGCTGACTTGACCAAGGGTGTCGACCTGCAAAACCAGCCTTTCAGCGGCATATGGCCGATCCCCTCTGGCGAATCCTGGCTCTGCGATATAGCCACCTATCTGAAATTCACTATCGGCCTCGACAACGCCAACATCGCAGTCATCAGCGGCGGCGTGTCTGGGCCCCAAACCATCGACGGTAACCAAAATTTTCCTGACAGCGTGTTTGACTGCAAGGCCATTGATGTTATCGGTATCCATGGCTACTTCTCCAAGCAAAGTGATGCGACCGCGGGGACGCCGTGGGCAAACATGTTCATACCCGGGAATACGCTGACGGCTCGCGCGAAGGGAAAAAAAGGGAAGGGTAAGTTGTTGCTTGTGGAGGAGTGGGAGTATGTCCACAACGACGAGTTTGGCCTATTCTACAAGAAGGAGGCTGTTTTTGATCAGGGGAATGCGCTGAATTTGCGGGGAATACCTTGGGTACGTTATCTCCCTTCCCACCTGTCAACCTCAACCCACATTTTCTCTTTGGCTTGGTATAGTAATCTTGTGCTGCACGGTGCTAATAGCTAGCTAATAGATCTACTCCCACCTTACTACGGAATCCGAATCAAAATCCCCACGCATCAACCCCCTGCGCCCAGAATACACAACCTGGACCGCCCTCGCCGACGTGCTTAAACGCGCATACACCGCCCGCAGTAACTTCAACTGGTCAAAATATCTCCCGCCCCCTTATGAAGCCCCATCTTCGTTGTCCATCTCACACCATATTGCCGAACAACGCCTCCTCTCCATGATGACCGACCAAGCTTCCTCCTCAACTGAAATCATCCTCACGCGCGCCGGCCTCTCAAATCTAACCTCCATCCCCCTAAACCCTTACGTCCTGGAGCAGGGCGATTGCACTTTTGGCTGCGAAGGCCACCTCTGCGACGCCGCCGACGGATGCGCTCCAGATCTGCTGTGTAGGAATAGTGTGTGTCAGAAAAACGCGGACAGCCAGCCTGGCCAAGTAGGCAATCAATGTAACAGCAAAGCAGTATGCCAAACTCATCTACACTGCTCTCGCGGCCACTGTTTAGCGTGTACACCGAGGACCACGGTCCAGCCCGACAAAGCACACGCCCCAAGACTACAGCCCAATAACCCAAATGCACACTGTTACACCGATGCTCTGCACTCGCTTTTCTCACAGCGATCCAGCGAATCTACCTCCGCGGATGGAACTCGGCTGATATGTCGACCTCCCTCCCCATCTATCCCCTGCGTCTCAGCACACCACTGCGACGCAAACGCTTACTGCTCCTGGGGTCTATGCACGCCCTGTCTGCCAACTGACGCTTGTCTCGGCGCCCCCTGCCGCAGCAACAACAGGTGTAAAACGGGGTACTGCAACGATTACGGACGCTGCGATTACGCGGGACAGAAGAAGACAATCACAGGTCCGGGGGCGGCGTGGGGCACCAAGGGGAGGAGGGTAGCGGGTGTGCCGAGGGGGCATGAGCGCGGGCCAGCCAAGGTGAGAGATGAGGCTATGCGAGTTAACATCTTGCCGGAGAAGGTTAAGCAGACTGGGGGGCCTGCGGTGGCGGCATGAGGACAGTGTTCAAGGGTGAAGTGAGCAAAGTGACAAAAACGTGCCGCAGGTAGTAGATAGAATGGCAAACGAGATCTCCGTGAATCATTCAGAGTAGGATATATACCCGGTTTTTCTGTTCGTACAAATTTACTAAATTCCTAGCTGGGGTATCGTATCTTGGCTCTTTCCGTTTCCAACGCACACTTCCAACGCACACTCCCTAAGTCGTTAACAAACATGGCGCTTCACATGTGCACATGTGACCACCCTTTTCCCCACCCTCTTCCCATGTCCTGTGGGGACAGATGCATCTGAGACGCAAGACAACCCTTTGCCGACTCCGTCACCCCGAATCCTTCGGGGAGCATGTAGAAGTTTCCAACTCCAATTGTGAAAACGGCGCTGTATCTGGTCAAGTGTATCCGGACAGGTTGGTGTGTGTCATGCCCGGGGCCCGGTGTATGAGCCAAAGCCACTACTGTTCCCGAGTTGTGCGGCGTTCAATCTCCATGCGAAGATGGCTGCCGGTGGCGTCTTCATCATCCAACTGCCTGCCGATACGCATCATTGTCCTGTATAAGCTTCTCGAGGAAGTTGACAGCCTCCATCAGCACCTGGCTCTTACTCAAGCCTCCTCCCCTGACCGCAGGCACGAGTTCGTGCAAGTCTTCGTAGCCCTGCTTGATCAAGTCGCGGCGCTTCTGCTCGGAGTGAATGTGGTTGTTTCGTTTCTGTTCTTCGGTCAGGTTCTCGCGTTGCTGGCGTTGGGCGGCAGCGGAAGTCCGCTTCTTCTTGCTGCTTTCTGCCATGAGCGAGGGTTTGCGGTTCTTGGCGTTGCGAGCGCCTTTCTTTGGCGTGTCTTTGCTGACCCGGGAAGTGCTCTTTTTCCGCTTCTTGGGCGGCCTACTGCCCTCTTCTTCTTCGTCTTCTGACGAGGGGGCTTCGTCTAACAGCTCGTCGTCATCGGGATCAGAGACACACACGGGAAGATTTCGTCCATGTTCAATCGGGCTACCACTGTGTCCCGCACCCAGTCCATCGATGTCTACTAATGTTCGTGGGATATGTTGCGAGCGTTGCAGATGGTGAATTGAGCTGTGCACCGCGTGCATTTCGTTATCTTGTCCGTTTGGTACGATATAACCTGAAGGATTGCTGAAGGAATAATCCGTGCCGAAGGAGTATGATCTCTTCAACACCGGGTCCGGATTCGGCAACGGTGGGCCAAAGGGTTGCTGCCCGCCACTGGTAGCCGCCCATTGCGCTGCAAGCTGGGCATCTAATGTGCCTTGCTCGTGGTGATTCGGTATCAAGGCCGCCAGTTGCTCGTGAATCGGTCCGTGTGGCGTGACAACCATCGGGAGGGCATTCAGACTCGATTCAGAAGCACCAGTCGCGCTGGCATTCCTGCTCGAAGTGAGCGGGTCATGGAAGTTGTGGGATCGGGAATTCGAATAGGACGGCTGTGAATTGTTGAACAGGGTCGAGGCTGCCTGTAGATCGTCCTGGGTGTTTCCCATGTAGTCGGTGTGCAGAGATGGTGCATAGTGTTGTTCGTGGTGGAAGCCGTGCTGGAGGTGGGCTTGGTCGGGGATTGTCGTAGTCACACGGTGGACCGTAGCGGGGGCGATGAAGTCCGCCCAGTTGTTGTAGTCGTGCGCGCTGGCCTTGGCGTCCATGGCCGAGGGGAAGGCTTGCGAGTCGGGGAGGTCGAAGGGATCAGTGGTGGAGAAGAAGTCGGTGAGGTGCTGGCTCTCCAGGTCATTGAGCAGCGACTGGCCGTGGCCATGGCCCTCATACGTGGACGGAGCGCCATCGGAGAGAAATTCGCTGAAGGTGTCTGCCCACAATGTCAGCCAAGCGGCTATGGCTCAAGCGCAATAGAAGCCGAACATACAGCCAAACGGCGGCGGGTCCTTGTCGTTCATGGCGGGCCGTCGGAGGTCTCTGGCCGTAGCACGCGCGGGCCCCGCGAACGACAGTCGTGAAAGAGTCTCCAGCGTGAAGGCTGCCGTGTGTTATGGGCAGACCGTAAATCCGTCGGGATGGTTGTTTTGAGCGCTGTTGAGAGCTGGTGTGAGCTTTTGCGCGCGCAGTGATGTGAGGAATGACCATAGACGCCGTGTTGAGTGGATGCGCAGCCTGGACGTAGTTCGGAGGAGGTAGTGTCTAGGAGCAGTGGCATCCCCGGCAGAGGTCGCCTATGTATTTTAGGGCCTTTGCAGGGGCTGGCTGTGGAGAAAGGGTAGGGAGAGACTCGACATATGTTCCGCAGCATCGTGTCGCATAGAGAAGTTGCATGTTCACATGCCAGATGTTGCCGACTAGCGCCGAAGCACTGGCTCCTTCCTCCGAACCGCGTCTAGCAACTATTTACCTTCCCCACACAACACAGAACGACTGTGGGGAACGGCCCGCGTTTCCATCTTAGCTATACTGTGGTATCATGAGTAAGTAGAGTGGGTGGTTCCCGGAGATGATGGGTGACACGAGCAGCTGCAAAGACCCCCTATAGACAGCAATACATCATATCCTGTATAGCCCTGTATGGAAAAAATAATCTTCGGTCTGTCGATGTTGATGTTGATGATGTTGATGTGTGTGATTTTACGTGCAGCTCTGAGTCCTAGACTATATGGCACGGCTCCATCGCACTTCATCAGCAAGTCGACAAACGCCACCAGATTAGATACATGTGCTTCCTCAAGGAAGTTTGGCCCGACACCATGGCATTTGCCACCAAGTAGTCGTCCTGTGCAGTATGTCGCCACAGTCAGCAGACCAGTACTGGCCTAAGGAAAAAGTAAAAAACCCGTCGCTGGTGTCTTAATCCTCTCTGCATAGACACCCGGGGGAGCCGCAATTCTGTCGGTGCACTTCCTCAGAGCCATACCATAGGTATGAACTAGAAATATGTTCCTAGGAAGTTGCCCTTGACGTCCACAGCATCGCAGATGCTGTGTCTTGTCCTCCCGAGGGACAGTGTATGCTCTCCAGTATCCTTCCTCCACCTAGCCGTTACCCTAACGCGATCGCGGCTGTTCTTGATGCTGCTAACGCTGTTGGCCACAGTAGACTACAATACCTACGATCTCTTCTATATAGTAACGTATTCCATCACCAAGTGAGCCAAAATCTCTTGGCAACCAACCCCACTACTACTACTCGCGCACCCCGCCAAGTTCTTTGAACTTGGCGCTAGCCGACTCAACCTCAAATACAACCTCAAAACACAATCTTACTGTTGCGTGAAAAGGAGCTCAGGAATAATCGGGAGATAGATCATTGTATTGTATGAACCTAAAGTTCCTATGTATATATACCCTGCTCGCGCAATTGTTTTGCCTAGCTCCGGTGCTCCAAAAGATTACCAAGCTCCGGGGCTCCAAAGGATCGCCTGGCACTACTATGAGAGAGGAGCGTATTTGCAACACTTACACAACAACAATGTATGTATGTATACATTTAATGTCCTATATGAGTCTGAGACTATGGGAGGACAAGAGGGGCAGTAGCCCCTCTAGTATAGAGGTAGTGATTCTCAAGAGGGTGTGATCTCTGAAAGTACAAGAAATGTTGAGGGTTATAACCCTAAGTGCAACTAATAAAGGAAAGGAAAACAAAGGATAAAGGGAAAATAAACAGTAGGGACTGGCTAGGCCTAGTCCTCTGTGGTTTGACTAAGGTGCTACTTGCGTGTGCCTACCCTGGTCCGGCTGATAAAGGCAAGCGTGGCTGCAATGCCTTGTTTGGTGTGGAGAAGCAATAGAAGTGTAAGGTGTGCATTGCCAAGGTCATGCTAGAGGATTTTGCGGTCTGCCTTTAGCCATTTGCAGCTAAGGAGAAGGTGTTCTAGTGTCTATTTAGTGCTATAGCTACAGAGAGGACTGTCTGCTTTGCCTATCCGGAAAAGGTATGCTTTGTTGTATCTATGGCTAATCTTCAACTAGTAGAAGGCACTGGAACTCTTTCTCCTGGTTCCTAAGGGGACACTTAACTTCTTGCAGAACTTCTACCTATACTTGGCAGCATAGGTGTTAGGGTTCTGGTGGATGGCTAGGGGGGTATAGTTGCTAAGAGTCTGCTGCCACTCCTTAGTAGCCAGGTTCTTGATCTTTGTAAGAGGTTAGACCTCTATTGTCCTCAGTGGAGACACTTCGGTTCACAGAAGCCCATAGAACCTCATGGAATCCCATAGAACCTCATGGAACCCCATGGAATCTCACGGAAGCCTATGGAACCTCACGGAAGTCTATGGAACCTCACAGAAGTCCATGGAACCATCTAGAACCTCATAGAACTGGCTAGAACATAAAGGAACCAGCTAGTGTGCCGTTGCACAGAGTGTGTGCAAGGATATGGCTGCGGCGCGCAAGCAGCGTGCGTGAGTCAGCATAGGATCACTCTCATTTATCTTCGGAGGAGGACTCACTCATGTACGGAGACGGGGAATCCATCGATCCATCCATCCATCGAAGAATACACTCACTCACTCATGTACAAGGAGGGGTACACACATATACTACGTATCACACATAGTCAATCACAGTTGCGATACATCTGCATACAGTACAACTACTTGTACATTGCGCACTGCGCAATGTACCTCGTTTCATGAATCCAGTCTCCCTCTCCTCCGCCCTCTCCCTGCGCGCTCCGTGTCCTCTCCCCACGCGATCCGCGCTCTTCCCTCCGCACTCTTGTGCTCTACTACATGCAGGCGCTCTGCGAGGA
>ML976041.1:0-63671 GCA_010015635.1 Clathrospora elynae
GATTTTTCTAGATAAGAGGCCTATGCGCAGGTAGTTGCGGGGGCTAGAGAACACGTATCCCGCGATAGATAGATCTAAACTTTCTACCTACACACGTTATTTTCAACCTCTATCAAGTTACTTAAGATATTCCTCTAAGCCTACAACACCTAGCATGCCTCCCCCCTCAAAAAAACGCGGTTCTAAAAGCGCCGTCGCACCCAACAAGCGCCTCAAAACAACCCGCGGCAGTGCATCCCAGCCTATCGACATAGACTCCTCGCAGCCTGCGCTCTCTATCCGTACTTCTCCGCGAAAAGCCCTAGCTGTAGCAGCAAGTCAGGCCACCGACGAGTATCCATTCGAATCACAACTACGCAATTTAGTGCCTGAAAACTCGATTGTTCCGCCCACAGAATCTTCAAGGGCCGCTACTGAGGCCGAAGACGACGCAGTTCATACAGATAATGATGGAGGAACTGGCAATGAGATGGACAGGCATATGGCCGATAACTTCAGCGGGATTGACTGGCAACGCTCGCCGCAATACTGTAAGCCTTTGCGTACCCAGAAACACAAGAAAAGCTGGGTATACAACTACGGATACCGCGTCGCACTACGTACAAATATGAACCGCATCTTCTGGATCTGTCGGGCTTGCCACCAAAACAAGTGGATAGGTGACAAATCTATACATGAGATGACGGCTTCCACGAGCGGAGCTATCAAGCATATGGGCATAAAAAGAGCCCTACACAACTGTGATAACAAAGGCAATATTGTTACCAACGCAAGGCCAGCAAACGGGCAGACTACACTCGATTTTCTGGGTCGTACAGGCGTCAAAGTTACGCAGGACGTTGCTAATGCAATTGGTAACTTCGACGTACAAGGCTTTCGATACGCTGCAGTTACGTGGCTTGTCGACAACAACCACCCATTGCGAGAGTTTGAAACTCCAGCTTTCAAAGATATGATTGCGTACGCAAATCCAGAGGCAGCAGCAGCTTTATGGGTAAGTCACCGCAGTGTTTCCAGCTACATTATGAGGCTTTACACACACA
Source organism: Clathrospora elynae (assembly GCA_010015635.1). NCBI lineage: Eukaryota > Fungi > Ascomycota > Dothideomycetes > Pleosporales > Diademaceae > Clathrospora > Clathrospora elynae. The sequence goes on from ML976041.1 coordinate 1,044, forward strand.
TGGAGCCTCAAGTTATTAAGCTGCTAGCGGGCGCCATCAGTAAGATCCATGTAAGCTTCGACGGATGGACTATCAAGGGCGGCAAACGTGGCTTTTTTGGTGTAGTAGCCCATTTTGCTGACGCTGCTGGCATTGTTAGGGACCTACCGATAGCTATCCCGCAACTTACAGGCGCTCATACAGGCCTCCGGATTGCTGAGGTTGTTGTTGAAATCCTCAGGCGTTTTGGGATAACGGCCGATACTGTAGGCTACTTTGTACTCGACAACGCAGCTGCCAACGACACGGCTGTAGCCCATATTGGACGTGCTTTTCACTTTGATGCAACCCATCGCCGCCTCCGCTGCGCTCCTCATACGCTCAATCTCGTTGGGCAGATGGTTATATTCGGTTTGGATAACGACGCCTACAACAACAGCCCTGACGAGTTTGCCACCGAAGCACAATACATGAGAGACTGGCGAAAAAACGGGCCTCTAGGCATACTCATTGATATCGTACACTATATCCGGATGCCTACACAAAGCGATCTTTTTAGAGAGGCGCAACGAGCTGTCAACGCCCTCCCACACGCCGATGCTCGTAAGTTTTTGGAACCCGTCAAGCCCGTTGTTACGCGCTGGAACAGCTACTTCGACGCTTTTGAGCGCGCTGTTACACTCAAGGACGCTATTGATCGATATGCAGGCGACCATATATACAACCAAAAGCGCGACGACGTATACGCGCAATCAAAAGGCAATCTGCTGCCAGACGCGCCTAACTGGATGAGATCGGACGGGCTACGAGCAGCAGACTGGGCGGTTATAACGGACTATATAAACGTACTACGACCGCTGAAGGAGGCAACAGATAGCCTTCAGGCCCGCGGCAAAACGGGCGGATTTGGAGCGGTATACGAGGTTTTGCCCCAGTTTGAAGCAATACTTAAACTATATGAGGCTGTATTGCAACAGTTTGAATCTGTTGACTTCAACAAAAACGGTGCGCCTGAAGACCATGTTTCAATCAATCTACGAGCTGCCTGGAAGAAGCTCGATTGCTACTACAAGAAGCTTGATGATACGCCCATTTACTACACCGCTTGCTGCCTCCACCCATACTACAAAAACTACTGCAACAACAGCTGGCGCGACAAACCTAGCTGGATCAGCCAAAGCGAGGTGGCTTTACAGCAATTATGGGCCTCGTACAAGCCAGCTCCAGCCCAAATACGTCGCCCAGAAGCACCGCGTACAAGCAGCCTACGCGATTCGATAGCTGCGCTGGTCAACGCGGAGCCCACCAACGACGACGAGGTTGCACAGTATGATCAACTACAACGCTGGCGTCGTTTTGAGCCTGCCTGGAGCGATACGCAGTTCGAAAACGGTGGCAATCCAGTCGGATACTGGGTTGCTTTGCGCCCAAAGTACCCAGAGCTTGCACAGCTTGCGATCGACGTACTCACGATCCCAGCGAGCAGCTGTGATTGCGAGCGATTGTTCAGCGAGTTGGGCAATCTTTTAGAGCCTCGGAGGCGCAATATTGGCTCTAGGTTACTGGCTGCAATACAGTGTATCAAAAGCTGGCGAGCGTACGGTTTTGATACACTAGGCAAGACAACGGCAACAGCTATGACGGACAATGAGATTGAGCGATTATACGACATAGTCAACTGGGAAAAGGAGCTTGATAGTTAACGTCGTGTATATCCATGCCCAAATCCGCACTCAAAACAATCAAAACGATCAAATTTTCCAATCAAAACAAGGCTATAACACCATCAAATCAAAACAAAACAGTATCGTGAGATCCACGTCCCAAACAGGAACAAAACGACGTCGAAATTTGATTTGATTTGTTTGTTCCCAAGTCTGAATGAGAGCTCTATTATACGCTTGGGCACAAACACACAGAAGGTTGTGGAGCACCGTAGATAGCAAACAGACCTCGGACACAAACATAGAGAAGGCCATGGAGCACCATGGCTGACATAATGCGTCTCGCTTAACCGACGAAACTTTTGACGCGTGGCTCTACGCGCGCACTGAAATACGGGAGTATCTGCATATCGGCGGGCGAAAAGGTTCGAAGCTGCACATCTTACTGCAGTTGGTGAGAAAGTGGGCGGTCTTGACTCGAAAGTAGGCAATGGTGTTCCGGGGCCGACTTCTGAAGAACAAAAGTTAGCATGCAAACAAAGCTGAGGTAGATATAAAACCGAGGACTTTACCGTTTTTGGAATCCATCAACATTCACCTTCCCATTCTGAATCATTCAGTCCTCGTCTTCTTCAGACCCCGCTTCGCCATCCCAAACAAAATGCACGCTCATCAGATTATGGCCGGCTTCGCTGCCCTCATAGCAGTAGCAACAGCCCTCCCAACTGATCGTGAGTGTGTCACTACGTCTAAGTTGTCCTTCGCTCCCACATGAAGCTAACTTGAAACGTAGTTACCGAGAAGCTTGAGGCCAAGCCGGCAATTCTATACATGGCCAGTGTCCTTCCCAAAGCTGAGAAACGCGACGCCAACCCCGCCGTTCTCTACGTTGCCAGTGTCCTACCCAAAGCCGAGAAGCGCGACGCCGACCCCGCCGTTCTCTATATTGCTAGCATGATTCCCAAGGCTGAGAAGCGCGACGCAGAGCCTGCAGTGCTATACATTGCCAGCGTGCCTCCCAAGGCCGAAAAGCGCGACACCGCTGCTAACCCGGCGGTTCTCTACGTTACCAGTGTACTCCCCAAGGCCGAGAAGCGCGAGGTGGTGGAAGAGAGCGAGCTCGCATGCTGCATCCTTTCGGATAACCGGTGCCACAAGGTCGTGGAGGGCAATGTATTCACGAAGCGGCTTGTGCCCACCAAGCGCGAGGTGACTGAGGTTGATGAGAGCGAACTCGGATGTTGTCTGATCAAGGACGAGTCGTGCCATACTTGGATCCAGGCGAACGCCGAGTAAAAGATTTGATGGGAGACGTTGGGTGGTTCGTATGCGTAGTGTAACTCAGAGGTTGGAAGATGGCGGTAGGTTGGCAGCGGTGCAAAGTGAAGCACGACTTGTTCTCGGGAACGTACTGTAACACTCCAAAATCCCGTAGCAATACAAATATACTACTTCGCACGACATACCTGTGTTTTTGTTGTTGTGATCCTGGATTTGCCGTCGAGTGCAGGGTCGCCTGCATGGGCCTTATGATCCGAAAAAAAGTTGGATTGAACGTATGAGAAAAAGGTCAAACTAGACATATAGATAATTAGTCGCCTGTATTCCAGTCAGCATCCACAGCGGAGCTGACGATGCATCACACGTGGGCGCCCGCACAAGGGACGGTAAGAAGTCATCAACAGCCCGCGCGCTACGCCCCTCCGTTTCGAATGACAGGTAAGTACTATGTAGACGGTGTACGACTAGAGATGATCGCTATACGAACGACTGAAGCTGGTGAAAGCAATCTTCTCTCATCGGAAATGTTGCGTTGCGGACAAGAAATGGAATACGTCTTCAGGATCGATCGATCCTGCTCGTTGTGACGTGCCGACCTCCTTGTCCATGTCAGTACGGCTAGAAGTGGTCTGTAACTCCGTTTCCCTAAGTTCGAAGCTGTGTCACATGTAGTTATAGGAAAGTAGTCGTGCGGATGCGAGTCGTCCGAACAGATTGCCAGGTCTGCTGTTCTTCGGAGGAGCAGTGAACTAGGCCCATTTAGGCACGCTAGCACTTAGCGCTCTCTCATCATGTCAGTCTACATCTCAACTTCCTCCCCCCATCTCGGGCCTGCTTTTGTCGTATCACTGGCTTAGTTCAGCATGCAACAATCTAGAGCCAGGTTATTACTCGTTTTAACCCTTTATCTTTCGCGCTTATCATCTCCCGCTCCAGCCACCAACATACTGGTGTCGCCCTACGTCTGCACAGGTGCATCTCGCACACGCTGACATCCCACGCTGACATCCCACCTAAGGACCGGGACCACACACTGCTTTGTCACCGACTCTACTTCCAACGTCGACACGCATTCGGTACATGCCTTAGCTAAGCGCTCGTACGCTGGTTTCAACTTCGGTTGTCCAAAAGAACTCAACCGACAACTGCCGAACCACAAGATCATCACTCAAAGAACCATCCATGGGCATCAACGTGAGATGAGAAACGGTCAAGTTCAAGAAACACATCTAATACCCCTCGCTCATCCGTGAGCAATCACTACTTGTGATTGGCGCCATCTTCCGCTAGCCATCTTCCTGTTCTTCTCAGCCGCACTCTTAGAATTTATTTCGAGAATCTACAAAGCGATCGTTATATTCAAGGACATCTGAAAGCTGGTAAGCAGCCACGTTGACTAAAATGAAAAATTAAGTCAGCTCATATCGTATCGACCTTAGCAATACAACCTGCCAGTATACATCAGCGAACCAAATCTCTTCCATCAACATCATATATCGATGCTTTATTGATACATTCCATGTAACCACCACTTTTTCTCCGAAATTCGGGTTCTAGCAAACGACAAAGTAAGCAGCCACTTCGTGTCATACTCCTCATTGGAGGCCATTCATCCAAACCCAAACCTTACGCGATCACCAACACGAGTTACAATCAGTAATTCTGATGGAAAATCATCACCGCCAGTGTTTTCACGCTGCGAACACATACTCTAGCGAACGTAGTAGTCCTACACAATCAACCTGCCGTATCGATGCGGCACATTCCGTATGCCACGAGGACCCGTTGCGACATTCCCGAGGCCGCGGCATTAGTACTATGAGCACTTCAGTCAACAGACTGCAGACGGAAACTAACAGGACTGTAGAAAGAGAAGAGGGAATAAGGACAGCGCCTTACGATCAAGACCGTGCCTTTGGTTGGCTTTGTTTCCCGATTTTTCATCTTCAGAACCAGTTATCAGATTCCGTCGTAAGCGGCAACATGTAGTAAGCTGTCCACAATCCTTGCATGTGCTTCGCAGGAGAATAAAAAACACGACTAATAGGAATGCAAACAGCCATTCATCTCATTGACTGCGCTGGCCAGGTATACGCAGGTCCAATCGGTGTCGATTTGAACTCAAACCTACGTCTATCACACCCAGGTCTCACTAGTGGGGTCATATGCTAGTTAGTATCAATCAGCAGAGGCTCTTATTCGACGTGGAGGAGCACGAGCGTGATTGAAATGTTCTGATGGCTGACTCCACCAACTGAGAAGCATTCACATATCGCGAAAAACACTCGTGACTCGAACTGCAAACTTCTCGTGGCTCATTAAGACGTACCTATGTCCTGAACAGCGTTTTCGATCAGGCCATGCAGAAAAAAATGTGACGAGGGAGAGAAAGGTTTAAATACGTCCTTCCCCCCCCCTCTTCCTATCGATCCAACACCACCAGTTGAATCCAACTCATACATTCTCATACTTCTCTCCAACCTAAACACCCTCATCTTTCATCCACCAAGCCAACGCTTTCCAGACCGACAACATGTACTTCGCAGCTACCACCCTCACCACCGCCCTCCTCACAGCCCTCACCGCCGCAGCGCCCTCCACCCTAAACACCCGTCAATCTGGCGGTGACTACGTCTCCGTTGGCAATAAGTACTCGGGCGGCGGCTGCACACCCTCGTCGCTCATCTTCGCGGACCCCATCTTCGGCAATGGGAATGCCTGCCAGGCGCTCGATCGCATTGGTGGTGGTGCGCCGATTGTTAGCTACAGTACTCTTAGTGTAAATGCTGGATGCTCTGGTAAGTTTTTTTTCTTGATTTTTTTGCTAGCTGGGTGTGAGGTGAGATGCAAGCTGACAGGTTTTATTAGTTACTCTTTACACAGCGCCTAACTGTGGAGGCACGGCGTTCTCTGCACCGGTGGGACAGTGTGTTCAAGGTAGCAGCCCATTTGTGAGCACCTTCGTTAAGTGCACCTAGCTCGAATGCCTGAATGCTTGACAGCTTGATGGGTAGATTGCGAGAGGAAGATCAGGATAAGAGGTGAGGCGACATAATGAACGCTATGGAGGGATTTTCACGAGGGTGTATTTAGCTGTCCTTACATAAACAATCTGTTTACCATTTTAGGATCCTTAGTTCAGTTCTTTCGTGATAAAGTTAAGAAGCTATTGTACGGTCCACTTTTAAGAGAATAAAGCAATTCGGATTTAACTATCCCTAAACCTAGAGGTGATCTACATCTCTTCGCCGGCGAAGCGGACAACATATCTACTACTAACTCACTCAACGCTGCTCGATTCCCTTAGTATCGTTAATGTATAGCATCATACCCTGATTTATGCTTGTTAGACACGAAAATACGCACTAATTCGTCTCCAATCACCCCGGAGGTCCGGCTTATACAACACGTATCAAGACCGCCTGCATGTTATTAGGTAACATGATTAGGAATTGAGGGCGTTCCATTTATAGCACACTATCTGGGTTTATACGACCGTTTTGGCGGGATTGACGCACCTTTGGTGAAATGACTTACACTTTCCTCGAGTGAATGACCCGACACATGACACCGCGCTAGCCGAGCCTTAGCGCGCTTTCTTATCACCTCACCTTCCGCACATCAACACTCGCTCTTCGTCCTCTATTCACCTAGTAACTAACTCACGATAGATATTCACCCCTGGAGTGTGTGCAAAGCCTGTGTTACCAAAGTCACACTTTAAGATGGCCGACCTCGTGGATCGACATATCTCGGGGACAGGACTCAGGACAGCTATGGGGCATAGGTACCATAGAGTACCGTGCCTGAAATACATACCCTGGGTACAGACGTACCTTGGGGATAGAACTCAGACGGCTATGGGGTATCAGGTACCATGGCTGACACGAACAAGTCGGCACCCTCATTGATCCACGGCCTGACCGGAGACTCTCGCACATATCTCCGTTGATGAAGCTTCCGGTTGATCTCCGCGTCATGGTCGCCGAGTACACGTTATCCTTTGACGAGGACCTGAATTGGTACTGGAAAGTGGTTAATGGCAAGCGAGTTGGGGTTTCGGGCGCCGCTGCACTACAACTACGAAAACGAGTTCAACCTCCAGGTCAACAGTCTTTGCGTGGCCTGTCAACTTCAGCAAAAGACCACTCGGCTGTGGATGCGCGTCAATGATCTGCATTTTCCCGGAAGAACCGTCAACCGCGGGATTGACGACTGCGAGTTCTTCTTGAGATTTGCAGACGCCAAATGGGTAGCAACTATACGATCGGTGGTTGTTTACGTTCAGCTGCTACCGGCAGGCTCAAAGTACCCGCAGAAACTCAGAGAACTCGCTAGCAATTACCCCCGAGTTACTATGTCGGCTTTTCAACAAGGGTGGTTGGTACACGGGGAGAAAAAGTGTAGCACGGATCAGTTTATGGATGTTACTGGGGAGCTCCTGGCACTTCTACAGCCGTTCGATGTTAGCCTCCCCGGACGCATCTAGCGCGTCTTTCCCACACACATCACCCAGGCGGACATCGAGGTCCTCCGGAAGCACCTGTTGGCGGCAGACTTCCAGATCGCGCTCAGACACATCGACAATGGCATTTGAGGCTTTGATCGTAAGTGCGAGGATGACCGGACGAACCAAACAGCGAGAAAATGTTCACGGAATTGAAGATTTTGGGAACCAAGAAACGCAAGGCTCGAGTTGTGGCCTAGACTACACGACGTAGTGCGTAATCCCGGCTGTCTTAATGAGGATATCGAGTAATGGGCGGCGATCTCTAGTACAACCAATGCTGTATCATGAATGCCATGTTAATGCAATACATCCATCTTGAAGACATACCGCATGAAGGCGCGTTAGTCTGTGACTGCCTAGCGGCGCTTTCCTATTCCTTTATCTACCCCCCCACCGCCTTCTTCTTACTATCTTACCCTATTTCTCACGCTCCGCATGAACCTATACTGCTAATTAGACTTGGACCCTTGAATATATTATCAAACCTAGAACCCGAAACAACTTACTAGCAGATAGACACAACAGAACGGACGACATGTACAGTAGCCGCCGCCCCCGACTGGACGCTGATAGCGTAAACTAACAAAACCAACTACTACGGGAGCACAGAAGCACACGCTTATTATGATTTAAGTTCATTAAAAGAAGAAGAGAGAAAATAAGAGAAGTAAGCTGACTAAGCTGCAAAGGGGAAGAGGAAGGCATAGTTTTAACTAGCACATCGCGAAATAGTACCGCGTGTGTTTATGCTAGAACTATACATCTATTACTTACCCTTCTGTGTATTTCTACTGTGCCTAAGGGGAGATAATAGACAGTAAGTAAAAGATGAAAAGTAGAAAAGAGGCAAGGAGAGGAAGGAGTCAGTAGAGTTACATGAAGAAAAGCCCGCGTTAAATGTTCAGGATATTGAGCATGTTCAGATGCATGTATTCGTATTTCTATCATACACTTCCCCCTTTTTACCCCCCATCCCCATCCTCCTTCAGCTTCTCATGGTGATGATATCCAAAATTCATTGTCCAAGAAGTGTAATCATGATGCTCGTCCAATGCTGTCAATGCAAGGCAGTTCAACTAGACAGCCTTCCAAGAATATGCCCCTAAAAAAACGCCAGTCTCCAATGCAATATGCTAGCTCTCGCTCCGTTTTGCTCCATGTCGATGCTCCGATGCTCCAAAAATGCCGGGGAATAGGGGTATATAGGTACGCTGTCAGACGTCCGGGGGTGTGCGCCCTCACTGAAGAACATCAAAGGTCGAAGGGTAGCGGTGGTGATGATCCAAATGCAGGAAACCAAGTCGTGACATCGTCCATCTCTAATCTCCCTCTCGACCGAACATGTCAAGACTCAATCGTGATCGCCCCAACACCTCAATGCTCATCCTCACTACTCCATCCCCCCTCATCTTCTTCCTCCCCCTCTTCCCCAAGACTCTCAAGCACGCCCTTCACCACCCCCGCACCTCTAGGATCCAAATTCATCGCAATCGTCAAATGCCGGACTGCCTTACCCCTCTCGCCGAGTCGCTTGTAGCAGCGTCCCAGCAAAAAGTGGATATTCGGGTCTTCGGGCGCCGCGTCCTTCAGATACAGTAATTCGTCAAGGGCTTCAGATGCATAGGCGGGATTTGAGGAATTGGAGAGTTTGAGGAGTATTTGCGCGCGGCGGAAGCGACTAGATATCGAGTGCGGGTCGATGGTGAGCGCGGCGGTGAACAGTGTGAGAGCTGTTGTGGGCTTTTTGAGGTGTGTGAGGACCTGGAGAGTGTTAACCTTCATCTTTCATGAATCGATATGGGGATCTTGAGGGGACATACCATTCCTATCCGAACAAGGATCATAGCGTTGTTCTGGTTGATGTTCGCAGCAGCCCGGTAATGCTTCTCGGCGACCTCGTACTTGCCCAATCGCTCGTACACGTTTCCGAGACCGTACCAGCCGTTGTAGTGCCTGTTGTCTGCGCTGATGGCGTTTCGGTATGCGGCCATGGCCTTGTCAAACTCTTCGTTGGCTACGTGCTCGTGACCTTGCAGAGTGAAGGCATAAGCGAATTTCGGATCCAGCTGTGTGGCTCGGGAAAAGCACTTTACAGCATCGTCGTGTTGTCGATCCAGAGAGCTGGCGTTGCCGAGCGCGCACCACGCCTGTGGTGATAGTCGATCTTGGTCCATGAGCGTGTGAGCGAGATGGCCCAAAGCTACTTCATCCTTGAGCTGCCAGAGTGTGTTCGAGTACACCTCCATATGATCCATGTACGAAGGTGCCATTTCCCGGATTTTCTGGAATGCGTTCTTCGCCTCTGCGTACTGGGCGCGCTCGTAGTATGCCTTGCCAATCTGCGCAAGTACCCACGGCGTCTCGCGCTGCGCCTTCGGGACCAGCGCGAACGCATCCAGAGCCTTAGCAGAATCATAGCGACTCAGATAGCGGTATCCGGAGCCAATCTTGAGGAGCAGGTCCAAGAGATAGTTCAGAGCATCCTGTTCCCGAACTGCGTCCGCCGGCGGAGCCATCCTCGGGGGTGGTGCAACGGCCACGGCTGCTGCGCTTACAGGTCGCGACTCTGGCTTCGAGGATTCGGAGACATCGACGTGCGGTTTTCTGTTGCCACTAACGACTCTTCCCACGGTCGAGGCAGTCCCTGATCTTGCCTTCGGAGCCGCCGCCCGGGCTTTCCGCAGTTCTCGTCGCTCTTTCGACTCCATGTCTTTGCTTGACATGCCTCCTGGCCTGCTCGAGGGTCGAATCTGAGTGATGGAGTTAAGTAAGCGTACACTCCTCCGCGGCGGAGCTGCGGTGGGGTCTGATGGTTGTGTGGGTGGATTCTGCGTCTGTTGCAGGGCATGCCCGGATACAGTCCTCTTATGACCGTTCTGGTATATCGGCCTGGGGATGTCCGTCTGATCGCCTTCTGGGTTCGTCTTTGTGCGCACTCGTGAGGTGATGGGACGCATCCGCGGTGGTTCTTCCGTCGCGTTGAATGCCGGTACCCGAGGTTTCCGACCGGGTGCAAGTGCGATGTCCGCCTGCTCGGTCAAGACGGGACCCCCAGCTTCGCCCATCATGACATCCTCATCTTGGAAGCTCTGGCCGTTCGTAATCGGGGTATCCACATCATGGTATGTTGACTGTGCGATCATGCCGTTCGCCGCCGGGTTGCGACCGTTCAAGCGAGAAAGCAGATTCGATCCGCCCATGTTGAGTCCTACATCGCCTGCTTGCCGTGATGACGGGTTGAAAGGGTCGATGTCGGGTGTCGAGACGAAGGGGTTTCGCAGGTCCTGAGCCTCTTGGGGCGGAGCTGCCTGGCCAGCATGGCCGTTCGTCGCGGCGTGTGAGATGGACGCCAGCATGTCCGGTGTGATCTTGAAGACGTTCTGCGGCCGGACCACAGCGCCGATGTCGCAGAGGCCGGTGAAGGCGTCCCACATGAACGAGTTGATCTTGAGCGCCTCGACATAGAAGTCAATGGCCTTCTTGGTGTCCCCATGCGCCGCGTGAAGCTTCCCCAGCATGCAGTAGCAAGCGGCGGCGTCGGGCATGTGTCGTCTCGAGGTTTCCGAGTGTTTGTCTGGGACACTGTTAGCACGCACACCAGCAGGATCCACCACAGCGCTTACTCCAGTGATTCCGTCCCGCCCACAGATTCCGCACTTTCTCCAGCGCTTGGGCGCCCACATCATAGCGTTCGAGGCCCAGACAGGCTTGCGCAAAGACATAGGCGCACCCCAGATGTTGTGAGTGCACTCCCTTCGCGCGGGCGTGTTCGAACGCGGCCTTGTACCTGCCAAGTCGCAGATTGCAGAGCGCCAGTAGGTGCGCGGCGTCCGGGTTGCGAGGCTCGAAGGCGTGCAGGCGGCCGGCGAGGAAGAGGGCGTTCTCGACGAAGCCATTGTCGAGATGGTAGTGTATGAGCTGCCGCAGCTGGACGGTGACACCCGCAGGCGGCGACATGGCGGAGCGTGTTGTGACGAGGAGACGCCAGGATGAGGAGGGGGCGAGTCGCAAGAGAGGTGATATTACGGGTGGGGGTACATGGAGGCGGCAGGTAAAGGCAGGAGCGGCGGATGCCTCGTGCGGAAGGCGGGTCTTGGTGAAGGTCGAATCGTGTTGCTAGGTGACGCTTTCGGGCTGTCCGACAAAGCAAATTGGCGAACTAGTCGGGCGCGTGGCTGCGGTGAAGATCAGTTCAGGTCGGCAGCGTCATAGGAGGCGGCAAGGTTCCGGGCAGCGGCAGCGGGTGCGGACGGGGCGCGCGGTGTTGTTGTGAGCAAATGTCGCGATTGACGTTGCTCGCGCGTGTTGTTGCGCACAGACGCCAACGCCAGGCCAGTCAGGGCAGCGGATGGGATGCCTGCAGCGCCGAGGACCCTAATCTTTTGCGACGTCACCGCACACCACGAAGAGCACAACAGGTACCCTTCGAACAGGTATTCATCATGGCGAAGGTACGTACATTTCTCCATATACACCATAGCTCAGACGAATTTCACTAACAAAACCCAGAAAGCTACCAAGACCCTCGCCGCCTCCAACGCTGCCCGCCTTAACAACACCCTCTACATATCCCTCTCCGTCCACACGCTCTTCCTGCTCCTGCGTGCTCTCTTCTACCACTCTACCTTCACCCGGAGCTCCCTCATCCTCTACGCCCTCCTGTCCACGCCCTCCCTCCTCATCACTCTCTACTTCAATAAACTCTCCCGCCCCACCTACACCGCCACGGGTACCATAAAAAATGCCGGTGAAGACCTAGACGCGAAAGGGCTAACGGAGTACATGTGGGACGTCGTGTACTGGAGCTGGGGATGCGTTGTCCTGGCAGCGCTAGTGGGGGATCGGGCGTGGTGGTTGTGGATTGCCGTGCCGGGGTATAGCGGGTGGAAAGCGTGGACGGTGTATACTGGGATGAGAGGAGGGGGAGGAGGAGGCGGGTATCAAGATGCGGCGGGGATGCCACAACCAGAGGTTGCCAGTAAACGACAGGCGAAGATGGAGAAGCGGGGGGGTCAGAAGGTCGCCTATCGCTGAAGATGGCAGAAGTACTGCCTCTACAAGCACAGCCACAGCCTCAAGCAACTCCCTGGCCTCTAACTCACAATCTCATGCTCACAAGTCTCTGACTTAACCCCAAGACTACATCCCCAGCGTATTCAAAGCCACCAGTCTTGAAGAGTCGCATGGAGAGACAGTAGCATGCATGCATCAGCCAGGGACTGCACAACGCAAGGCTTCCGGAAACAGGCTGTGCAAACACCTATCCGTACCATCAAGTAACCAGTCCAAAATCAATTCACAGCAATACAAGTCGCAGCCTATGACTGCGTAATAGTATGGCTTGTTGACGAAGAACCACCGCGGTATTAGCATGTGCACCTTACCTGCACCCCAAACCCCCTTCATCCATAGAAGCAACGGCAAGTCTTGGCCTGCCAACGCACACACACCGCCATCATTTCGACTGGCTAGGGCAGTGTTCCCGGTGCTCAGCCTAACAAGACGGGTGTGGGTGATGTGCATATGCGCGTGTTACTGTCATCGGTGAACAGGCGCACCTGCTGACCGGTCGGGCGGGAACATGCCGTGCAACGTAAATGTGATGCTGGGCGACATTTGCTTTCGTAGAAAGACGAAGTACAAGACGAGTGAGAAATCAAGGTTTGGAGGTCATACTTCGTGTATTCACAGGCGGATGAGTGTGCCCGACCAACGCTTCGCTCCATCATCGTTGTACCACAAACACACATGATACATGATATCGTACAGTCACACCCACAGCTTACGCCTCAACCCGCGTAGGAATCTTGGGGATCCCCCTCTTGCGGTCCTGATGCGGAAACCCGTACCGCCACCCACTCGCCTCTATACCCCTCCCATCCCGACCCGCTGCTTCAACGCTAACATCCCTAACCACAAAATCCCACCGCCGCCGAGGCACAACCTTCTCCTTCGCCCTCTCGGCTTCCATCCTCCGCTCCTCCTTCCGCTTACCCTCTTGTTGCTTCTCAAACCTCTGCTCTGCCAGCCGCCGCCGCTCCTCAAAGCTCAGGCCCGACTCGAGCTCGCGCTCCGCTTGCACGAGCTCTGGGTGTGGGATGCGGGCATCGGCAGGGAGGAGGCTGTTGTGGAATGCGCGACCAGCGTCGACGCGCGTGTAGTGCCGCGACTCAGAGACGGGGACGAAGAGTTGTTGGTGAGTTGCTGGGTGGACGGGGAGGTCGTTGATGGGCTCGTGTTGGATGGGGCGTTTGCCCTTGTTCTTCGCTTGCGAAGAGTCGACGTGTGGTGTCGTGGGCAGCATTTGCAACACTGCTTTGCTATATGGTAAGGCGAGTGTTTTGCCCTGAATATCTCACGCGTTAGCAGAGGCCTTGTGAGGGATGTTGTGTGAGTTGGTAGTGAGGGAATGACGGATCAGCAAGAGCATGACTTAAGTTTTGTAACCATGTGTTTTGTCTTAAAGACTAATCGATTTTTAAGAAGCTCATCATGTCATTGGGATGGGGGTGGGTAAAGTGAAAACATACCTGGGCGATCCATTCCTTCTCCATTTGCTTCAAGCGCACGACGGCGCCGACGCGCTCGTTGCTGACGCCGAACTCAACACTGGCGAGTGAGACTGTGGCGCCGTCCTTCTTGACGCGCTGGAATATTGCTTCTCGTAGGTCTTCGCTCAGCACAGGCTGACTTCGAAAATACTGGTTCAGTGGGAATGGGCGCAGGTCTTCTGCCGTTTCAGGCGGGAGCTTGCCGTCGTCCTTTTCTTCACGCTGTGTCTTGCCTTCCTCTTCAGCTTCGCCAGAGCGGATCGCTGCTTCGAGTTCGTCTAGACTCTCTTGAGCTGCAGGTGTTGGGGTTTCCGCCGGCTTCTCTGCCTTGGCCTCAGGATCCGCTTTTTGTTGCTGGCCAGCAGCAGCAGCTTTCGCATCCTCTCTCCGCCATCCGTGGCCCGCTCGAACCAGATTGCCGTACTTGTCATACGCTCCCAGGTAGTTTGTGGAACCAGGCAGAGGCTCTTTCAGCTGCTGCCCAGGCCCATTGAGCCATTCATAGAACTTCCGCCGCCGCAATGTGATTTGTTGACATGGTGTTGATGAGAACTGCCGTGATGAGTGTACTGGCTGTGCGATGGGGTGTAATCGGACGAACGGGCAAGAGATGAAGGGTGATGAGGCGGTGGATGAAGAGAATTTCGAGGACCGTAACCGAGGCGGCATAGACGCAGCACACCGAGAAGGCATTGCAGCCCGTAACCAAGGAGGGGTTATATGATTGATCAGATGCTACCGCATTAATGCATTAATTTACAAAGAAGGGAAGAAGCCGTAGACAGTGAGCGTGAGTTTGGAATTGCGGTGTTGGATATTGAGCTCAGAGCTCGCGAAGAATTTCTCAAGGAGTGACCGGGCTAGCGGCTTGGCACGCGGCATTTTCCGTCATCGCTCTCCCACGATCACGATTGGTTGCCAGACGTGCCGTTCTACAGAACATTGTATATTCTTAACGGTTCCTGCTGCTAGAAAATCGATTCTGCAGTACCAATCCCGCAGCGGTGTCGTATCTGCACGCCATTATTATTATTCACACAGCCACCGCATGATCACACCGGGCAGTTATCAGACCTTTATATATTCGTATGTATGGAGTCCATTCTATAATCCCATGCTTTGTGTCCATGGGGGTATTCCACACATGAAGTCTTCGTTAGAGAAATAGGCCTAAGCCATCGTGCCGTATGTAAACCGTAGCAAGAAACGCAGCGAGGCTACATGCCAGTTCCACTGTGGAGACGGCAGGGCGCCGGCCTGCATGATGAGACCCAGAGGCGATAGATATGAATAGGTGAGAGTTTTTCGCCATTCATGCAAAGCAGCCGCCGGTAATCCTGGGGTCACGTTAGAAGAAGAATGAGAATTGTCAAGTAGTGGGGAACAACAAGATTGGTAGCGCCGGATTATGTGCTGTGCAGACTTTATGCTATGCCCTCCATTCGTCCATCCGTCCAGTAAAGCGACGAGAAATGAAAAATCAATACTCAAAAGAATGCCGCAATACGAACAGTAGCCTGTCCATATCATCCAAACGTTCACCCGAAAAGGAAAAGACAGGAGAAGTGGAGAAAAGGAAAATTCAAGCAAAGCCCCAACTCCGGACGCCAGTGCCGTGCCCTCGAAGACAAAAAACGAGCCAGAAATCGCAACAAGGGGGAATCATCGCTATATGCTAGAAAAGTAACTCCTGAGCCCCATACCGTCCGTCATCGAAATCAACAATGACAGTGACAGTACAGAAGAGAAGAAAGATTCCTGCTCCGCGCCAATATCCATGCCCGTACCCATTCCTCAAACAAACATAAATGTCCCAAATGTGCCCACCCAAATAAACCCCCAATATCACCAACACCTCGCCATGAGAGACTGAAAAGACAGGATATAACACGAGCAGAAGGATGAATAACAACAGTTTTGCAAATGCTTGCTCGGTGATGATGATGATTAGCGAAGCGCCAAAAACTCCCTCGTGGATTCTTCACTCGTAACGGCGTAAGGGTCGGGTCATCGTCTTTTCAGCGTCCCATCATGTATGCCGAGTAGCCTGCGCCCATAGCGCCGAAGCTATTGCTAGCGCCGCTGGAGGCGAGAGGTTGCCGCAAGGGGCCGGCCATGTCATGCGGCGGGCCCATGCCAAAGCCACCGTTGGAGTACATACCAAAGCCGGAGCCGCCATGCCCATGCCCATGCCCATTCCCTTTGGTGTGAACAGGAGTGGCCAAGCCTGGCGGCGCGGATAATCCAGGTGGCGGACCCGTGGCCGTGGAAAAGCCAGGTGGAGCGCCAAGGCTGTTGTTGTGGCCGAAGGCTGAGAGAGGGGTAGTAGGCGTGATGGCGGACTGTAGGCTCATGCTAGCGCCCTGCCCACTTCGTACGCCCAAGGGGTTCTTGGAGAAGCTCAGTCGGATGCCGCCCTTGACGCTGTTGTGCAGCATGTATCCGTAAAGCTCGTTCAGTGCCTTGGTGGCAAAGGATGTGTCCTCGAACTCGACGAAGCACATGGGTCCGTTTTGCTTGGTCCGGAAACAGAGCCGCTTGTACCCGCGCTGCTTGGAGAAAACAGCTTTGAGCTCGTCTTCCGACGTGTCCATGGGGAGATTGCCGACATACAGGGTGTTGCATGGAGGATTCTGATCAGCAGGATTGACTGGCGGATATGTGGGTCTTGCAAAGTGCTGCGAGTACTGTTGATAACCAGTGTTTGAGCCGTTGCTCAACGTAGAAGGAATGGTATGCGGTGACAATGCAGACAAGGATTGACCTGGTGACTGCATATTGGACCCAGAACGAGGCGATGCGTAGTTTGGCAATGGTGGAGAGGTCATGCCGTTAACGCCATTGGTGTTCAGGGAGAGCGATGCAAATCGATTGATGGGCATGGATGCGTTCGGGTTGGTCGCCCTGCGTTGCATGTTGGACTGCATTGTCGGGCCACCAGTGCCGTACCCGATGGACTCGTTTAGCAAGCCATCGTCATCGTCGGCGTCGTCGTTGATGAGCGACTTGCCCAGATTGCGGCTGGTGAAGGACGTGTTCACGGGAGATGTCGGCGAGAAGAGGTTCGTCACCGGAAATTCCCCGTTGCCAAGACCCGGGGTCCCGTTGGGTGGGGACATCTTCTCCATGTTCTGGAAGGTCCCGTTGTATCGCGATGCCTGTCGGCCGGTGGTGCTGGCGATCGCGCCTGTGGCGGATCCTTGTCGCGCAGGTACGCTGTCTACAGTGTTGCGTCGCGATCCGATGGCTCCAGGCTGGCCATCCTGCATCAACTCTACCACCAGCGTCGCGTCGCTTGTCGCATTGCGCTTTCCGTGCAGGAGATCGCGCGCTTCCTTTGCGCCCTCGAGGGTCTGGAAATGCGCAACGGCGGAGGCGAAGCCCTTGTCGTCGGAGTACCTGGTCTGTGGCACGAGCTCGCAGTCCACGAGGTCTTTCGCGAAGAGCAGAATGTTGCGCACAGCCTCGCGGTCGCTGCTGCTCGGGAGCTTGCGCATGAAGATGGTGTGGCGGGCATTGTTTCCAGGACTACTCTCGGCGTCGCTGGAGCTGAACAGAGAGAAGCCGTTCTTCTCCGTCGGCCGTCGCTCTCCGATTGCGCCGGGCATGCCGTACGCGTGCGAGGCAGAGAAAACGTCTGCCGTCATGATGTGCTGCGACGCGAAGAGCTCCGGCGGGGACGAGGACGTGGAACTGCTGTGGGAGCCGTGCTGGAACGGGCTGTTGGACAGGTTCGAGGGACTCGTGCTGCTCGGGCTAGGCCGACCGGCCATGTTGCTCCTTGTCGTCACGGTGGTGTTGCAGCGGCGGTCGTGAGGACAAAAAAGTGCGGCGAGTTGGGCGAGGCGCGATTAGTGAGTGCACGCCAAATAGGATGATAGCCGGTCAGACTAGAGGAGGCGATGCTGCCTGCTGGTAAAACAGCTACGAAACGTCGTTCTTCCTAGGTGAAGATTTGGTGGGCGCGAATCGAGGTGGGCGCGAGTCGAGGTGGGTCGAGTGCAGGCGCAAGTCGCTGGCGCACGCGAATGATTAGCGATTGGCGCAATGCACAGGCAGATAACAGAGTCGGTCGTCAGGGAAGGTGGGCTGCAGGTCTGCACGCACCCGTGGCGGAAGGGCGATGCAGCTGGCCTGGAACTGGTTGGGCCGCGTGGAAATGCGAGGTGCTAGGTGCTAGGTACGAGGTGCGATGCGCGACACTGAGGTTTGCGACGGGGGGCTGTGGCAGTGGACTGGGCCTGATATGGGGCCAGCGGCGCGGACGACGAAAGAGCGGGTGGTGAAGGAATGATGGGCGTGCAGCTAGGGCTGCAGCGGTGATTTGAGGATTCTGGTCAGGAAAACGGGCTCTGAAACCAATGATGGCAGGCACCGAGGGGCTTTTTGGGACTCGAGCTGCGCGCTTGGGCGATCCTGTCCAATAGGCGACGGCAGGGGTCGCGGCGGATGTCGTCAGTCGGGGGGGGAGCGCGCACCTCAGGATCCGGCAGAGGCAATGGCAGAGGCAGTGGCGGCGGGCATTTGACGGCGGGCAGTTGGGAAGGCGCGGCGCGGGATGGGTGAATGGAAAAGGTGCGGCAGAGCGAGGGTTGGTGGAGGGCGGCGGGCGATGGGATGCGACTGCCTCTTGGTGAGGGCCCAGGGAAGACGCGTTGCGTTGGGAGCGGACCACCCCCGTCTGGCGTCTGGCCTCTGGAGGGAACCACAGGCCTGGGCTAATTTGATTCCTGTGCGAGTATTCTGGGTCGCACAGGTACCGCCGGCGACGAGTACCGCGCCGGAACACAGGCTGCCTATGATGCTGCAAGGGTCGCTGAAAAGAGTACCGTGTATGCGCCGGTCGTGCCTTCCCACCTTCCACGTGTGCCTTCCCTTTCTTTTGCCTGAGCTCTAGCCGGCACTCTTCGTCGCTCGCTGCGAAACACCAGCGCAGACGCTCGGCCTTACTGAACTCACGTATAGGCCCCATGTCGGGCATGGTCTTGACTTCCCGCTGCCGTCAGTGCTTCCCCAGCGATCCACGGCCACACCAAGGACATTGGCGCATGCCTTTCTACTGGCTGGCCTCTGCATCAGCCTGGCGACCGCTGGGAGGCGCCAACAGAATCACAGCAGCGTGGGATGCGGAGACCTCTGCGCGGCCCGAGGGCCACCTTGCAGCGCCCACTACCCGACGCTGATGCATGTCTCCCTCGACTTTGCTATGGCGGCTCTGCGCACCACATCACAGCGGCCCCAGTCAGGCTCACGATGTGATTGAAGGCAGGCCCCTGGTGCGCCTGCATGCGGCTAGGATGCAAAGCTTCACGCGGGGACAGTCGTTGTCAATCACGAGCAAGTCGGCCCTGCTCCGACTCTACGAAACCTTGACCATGGACTTGCTAGCGCCGTGCTGGTAGACCGCGTCTGTGCATGTGGCTCATGGCGCATCTTCCAGCAGCGGCCGCTTTTACGACCAGCAGTCCCGCTACAAGTACCGGGCGGGCTTCGAGCGAGCGAATCACAGCAAACCACCCCCAGAAACCAAGCGGGCTTTCTTCGCGATCCATGGAACGAACAGCTGTTCGTGGACCATCGCTGCGCACTTCCTTCCGTATCACCCGTCAGCTAATGCTGACAGTCAACTGAAACTGGCAACTTCCGGTGTGCAAACCATAACCGCTCAATACAAACCTCCGAGGTTTCTTGGGAAAGTCAGCATTTAGCAGACGCACAGCTGGCCCATAGCCACCCAATCACGGTGCTTCAGCCTTCGGCATGCCGTTGAGAGCCAGAGCCTGATTCTCCATGTCCCGAATCCGGAAAGCAGCTTCTTTCTTTTCTTCCAAGTTGCTCTCAATCAAACACCCCATCCAAAGAGACCGCGTCTGCCACGTGGATCCAAAAAAAAAGCGTACTTCCTTCTGCATCCTTTCTCTCAACCCAACCCGCGCTGTGTGCCGTCTCTGGCCACGCTGATTAGAACCCAGCCTGACACCAGTGTCCATGTGCAACGCCTGGGAACCCGGCGATTCGCCAAATCTTGGAATACCTACACACATTAGACTGTCTTTCTTTGTCACCCCTACTTTCCAGTACCTAAACCGGCAATTGCACTCCCATCACGAACGCACTAACTCTCGAGTCACTGTGATGAGTCGAGTTTGTGACCCAAGCGGTACCCAGCTGACATGTCGCTTTTTGCTGCTGGCCAGTCACCGTTGGCTACTGGTTGGTTCGCTGCTGCTTTTGAAGGTCGCTGACGGTTCGACTAACGGTTCGACTGACGCTATATGTTTCTCTACGAGAAACTTCGCAACATGTGCTCGACTAGAAGCTAGCTTACGGAACTTCATTTCACCAACCCGGTGGAGGTGCGTAAGTCGCTGTGGCTTACAGTACAGGAGACACTGTTACGCCTTCCCGTCATTCCGCTCTCAATGACACCTCTCAATGACAAGCGCACCAAAAGCCTAGGCAGGGTTTCAGGCTAGGCGCTAGCAAACCCTTTACCCTGTTACGCCTTACCTACTAATCTGTTATGTCTCTCAATCATACGAGTGAGCCTTGGAGTATGCACTTTGCGACCCTTCCAACAACGTTTACACCGCGAACGTCTCTCGGCCGACCTGTTCCTACAACTCCGCCCATCCAGCTTCAAATATACATGCCATGTCCCAACGTCTCCTTCACATTATCTACGCATGCATCATCTTCAAGCCAAGCGTTGTCCTTTTCTAGATACTCTCGGGCTCAGCGATCATTGTCCAAGGACGTCGTCAACCCAACCTAAAGCCAATCCTACACCCTCATCACTCACGCGAACAGGATCCTAGCGTACCCTACAAGCGGGCTCGTGCATTCAACGCCTAAAGCTTGCCGGTCGCTGGGAACTGTGTCCGCAGCTGGTTATTGGTGGGACTCTGTTGATCCATCACATCTGCATCTGACTCGTATTTTCTCCACATGCTGACCCGCTTTTCCGGAACTCCTACAGTAACGGCGCAAGAGCTTCTTGCTTCAATCGCACCTTGCACGAACTTACACTATTTTGAGCAAAGCAACATCAAGAGAAAGCTAGAGGCGAGAGTAAGCAAAAACCGTCAGATGACACAAACTTTGAGGCAATTGTCTCCCCGCCGGTCACGACACTGTGAACTGCGAATATGGCGCTATTCATGTTAGCAGATATCACAACCTTCAACTCAATTCCTCATTTGAATTCCTTTTTTGCTCGACAAGGACTTAATTTCATAAATCGGACCGTTGAGACGATAGGCCGTTACGGGGAAGCGCGAAGCTTAAGTCATTGAACTACCATTTCACTGATCCTAACTTCACTACCTCAACCATACACCCGAGTAGCTTTTAGTGAGGAATATCTAAATATCTAGTTTTGAGTCTATATTCCACCTCGAGGCCACAATTCACAGATCTAGGTCCAGAACGACGTCGCGGTCGCTTTCATGAAATGGCGGTCTTGGAGTGGCACTGATTACGTCGCTTTGTGACGGTTGTCAGGGGGCGGCGACATAACCCATATTAGTTTAACAGGCTGTTTTTTGTAGTCTGCAAGTCTTGATTTGGGCTTGATAGACAGAAAACTTGATGTAGGCACTATCAAACTGTTATGCCTTACTGTTTAAATAGTATCGAGCTTTCGAGAGAATTGCTGGAGTTCCGCGTTAGTGTCGCAATACTATGGTGTCTATACTAATCTGAACTTATCTCAAAATGTGAGCCTGCAGGCTGGTATAGCACTGAAGTGTGACAAACCCCATCATCCTATCATTATCGTTGTTTCTGATGGGATCTTGGATCTATTGCTCTCGGATAAACTTCCGTACAATTGCAATCACCGCACTTCATCGTGGGTTCAGCTTTGCATAATCCTGCACAGATCCCCTGCACAGGACGTGAACCTGCAGGACACAACGTGGCGCAGGGAAGCCACTCACCGGTCGCACTGCCAACATCACAACGTCACGCCCCCTAAACATCTTCCAATGTCCGCATCCACCTCCAGCCTCACGATTCCACAATTCAATCTACATGCCCTTAAAACCTTGTTAGAAAATGCCTACGGTTTCCAAAACCCCGGTAGCAGCAAAACGACCGGTCTATCTGCAGGTTCTACTCTCAGTCGTGGTGAAGATATGGCGCACCGTATTCATCGGCTTAGTGTATATAATGATCCTCGGCGGCTGCATCCTCATGTGCTTCATGTCTGATGAGAAGGAGAAGGGGAAGAAAGACACCAGCACCAACATCAACACCACCGACAATAGCACAAAATAAGTCAGAGGAGACGCTCCGCCCGCCAGCTCGTCAGCCCCGCACACGTCACCCATCATAATTCTAACAGAAAACCCAATCGCCCAGCGCATACGCGATCCGCAGTCTTTCTGGGTCCCCTTAACCAGCCTAACTCTCACCATCCTCTTCGGTTTCCGATACCTGGAAAGTTACCATGTGACACTGAGCGGCACCCTACCCTTCTCCACTGCATGCCCAGAGGACGGCCGTAGAACCCAGGAAAGCGTGCTTGTCAAGTCGTTCACTGTCACTGTGACGACGTTGGGTATACACGGCTATCTGGGCTCGCTCGCTGGCTCAAAATCGTGGCGCCGCCAACTCCATCGCATCGTTGAAGTGCTGGTTAAACCCTTAGCGTCCGTCTTCAGCCTGGGCAACGCGGTGTGGTACGAGACGGCCAACTCATTACGTCGCAGAACAGTGGGAGCAAAATCTAAGCATCAAATACAGATTATCTCGCATGTGCAGCGTACGCATCACTCACCCTTCCTTGCCACTCGCCATCGTAAACCCCCAGCATGTCACCCCCATGCCGCTGGCTCGCGATTTGAAATGGGCGGCCAGCTGACTTGGTCTTCTCATGATATCAACGCAGTACCTCGCTGCCCTCACCCTGTTACACAGACGCTTCCTTTCTTCCGCCACCGCAACAATCGACATGGCTACACTCCTCATGCTTCTTGCCGGCCTGGCCGCCCTAGCGCAATGCCTCACTCTCGCCTTGATAAATATATCATGGACCCTCCCACCTGACCTCGAACCCTGCGTAGAAAGCGCGTGTCGCCTTCCGCTTTGCATTGGGTTTAAATCGCAATCAGGCTTGCCGAACGACATGGTCAAGCTCGTCGTGTTTGGACGGGATATCACAGGAGTCCCGAAGACAGTGCTGCATCAGCTTGCAGAGGGGAATCTGCAACTGGCGCTATATATGCCCCAGAAGAGTGGGATTTTGGACATGCTTCTCGCTGTGTATTGCGTGGGGTTTTACTGGCGGGTCGGTGTGTTGGCGCTGGTTTTTGGGGATATGGTGTTGACAATGTTGAGGAAGTTTGGGGTTAAGGATGGAGAAGGGGATAAAGAAGGTGATGTGGAGGCTGAACAGGATAGACGAAGACGGGGAATGGGACGGATTCTGGAGGAGCGTCGCTGGAGAATCCTCCTGGACCCCAACCTACGACGACGACTAATACACCGAACCCATCCTCCCTTCTCGCCAAATTCTTCGCCACACTGCGTGATATACTGCCTTATATCGCCATGTTTACTGTTAGTCTCGGAGTTATCGCGCTGACGCTCTTAACTGTGCTATACGTACTCGCGTATCTCACCGTTCCGTCTCTCTTACTCCACACTAGACTCGTAGTCGAGATATCTGCGTGGAAGGACTGCGATGCTACAGAGCCGTGTTTGGAAATGTGGAGGGATTGGCTGGAAGACAAGTGGTGGTTGTGGTTTTGAGAAGGTGGTCACGAGTCTGTGTTAGATGGGTGAGGGATGCAGATGATGTGCGTTTTTGACGAGCTGGAGGAGGATTGTAGGGGGGATTGTTGTTAGCAGGAAGGTTAGGTGGGTGTCTTGTGGTGATAGCGGTGGATAAGACATGACAAGAGCTTGTTAGGACGTCTAGTAGAAGATAGCAAACAATACTAGTACTATGAAGCAAGTAGAGAAAGGAAGAGTAGCAAGAGGAATGTACCAGCGCACGCACAGCTCAGTTCGCTGTCAAGTACAACTCAACTCACCTTACCAGCATGCCACCAAAAAGCCCTATTATCCCCACTCCCGCTACCGAGAGCAAGAGCGTCCCCCCAAAAAACACGCCCAACCGCGAATACTTCGGCACTGAACAGGTAACCGGTGAGCCAGTAAGCGATGTCGAATCCTTCTCCATGTCCTCCTCCCCGTCTCGCACTTCCTCACGCACAACTTCTCCCTCATCAGCTAAACAGACTCCAACCAAGCAAAAGCAGATCATGACCACCGACAACGAAGAAGACGATCTCGTCGGTGTGAGTCGTGAATCGATGGCTAGCCCCACGGCTAGCGACATCCTGCTTACCTGCGACCTGGAGGACGTGATCCCGATGGGCGACTTACAGAGGGAGATGTTGGGGCAGGGGGTAAGGGGGAAGGAGAGGAAGGAGAGGAAGGAGAGGTTACTGGAGTTACTGGAGAGGTTGAGGGCGGAAAGAGAGAGGGAAAAGGAGAGGGGGTAGGGTTAGTGAAGATGGGGGAGGCAGGGAAGGGGATTCTGAGTTCGGGTAGGTAGAAGGAGAAAGACAGTAGACTCAATATCAACAACAGTAAAGACAAAGGGTGTTTGGTTTGAGTGTATAGGCATCTGGTATAATAAAATGTGCCATCCCATACGCTTCGCTCCAGACAGATAGTCTGCTAGAGCGGCTTCGTATGGATCGGTTGGTGGTTTGATATACCGCAAGTACAATGTTGCCGAGACATGGAGACGCGAGTCTTGACAATATTTAGTTGCGGATGGAAGTGCCTCCTGTGCCTCTCCCTCTCATAACGCGCCTCGTCGATGCGGCGAACCAGTGTTGAGCCTGAACCTCTCAGCATCAGAGAGTTCGGCACCATAAATTCGTAGTAGCATAGGTTGACGGCAAGAGGCGCGAGGGAAATCCTGTTTGACGGAACTGGGGAGAAGCGGTTGTCGTTATGTCGGGAGAGATGAAGTTGAGTGAAGATTTCGCGTGCGGAACTTGCCCGCCGCAGGATCCGCTTGCCGAAAGGGATTAGTAGGTCCGTGCTGATCATATGTCTCCAAGTCCAAATCCAACCCCAACTCCATTTTCAACAACAACACCAGATATACCTTCCGCTCAGTCGAATCCTCTCAATCACCTCACGAGATAATTCTGTACATTGAGCAGTCGAGGGATTGTACTGCCATCCTCGGACGACTTAGCATTGGACCCTGCCAAGCCTCGCATCACCAGCCAATCGCACCCCAGCTCGTAAGCCGTTCGACGGCAACTTTTGGGCGCCAAACTCGAGGCAGCGGTCTGTTCATACTCGACCCACGGCATTCACTGTCTTCTGATCTGGAGTTCGAGGTGTCAATTGACAACTGCGTATAATCTGCTGAAGTCTGACAGCCGTTGCTCGTCGGAAAGCTCGCTCACCATGGTCTCCGCTTCGGATCTGCTGCCGTTCGCGGTTGCATTCGCCGTTATTCTGGGAGGATGGATTCTCTTCAGCGGTAGCACTGGTGAGAGAATCCTGGACTGTGTGTAGAACAGGAACGGAAGCTAAGATTTGCAGGAACTGCGATGGTGGCCAAGCCGGCCGCGGCGAAGAAGACGGTCCTGAACCCCACCGAGTTCCAGGACTTTGAGCTCGAGGCCAAGACTGTGCTTTCGCACAACACGGCCATGTACTTAACCAGTCTCGTATAGCTTGAGGAATTCCGCTGATAGTTGTAGCTACCGGTTCAAGCTCCCCACCCCAACCTCCATCCTCGGCCTTCCCATCGGCCAGCACATCTCCCTCGCCGCCACGCTCCCCGACCAGCCCAAGCAAGTCGTCCGCTCCTACACTCCCATCACGTCCGACGAGGACCAAGGCCATGTTGACCTGCTCATCAAATCCTACCCCACCGGCAATATCTCCAAGCACGTGGCCAGCCTCAAGATCGGGGACACGATGAAGGTCAAGGGCCCCAAGGGCGCAATGGTCTACACCCCCAACATGGTGCGTCACTTTGGCATGATCGCGGGCGGCACGGGAATCACGCCCATGCTGCAGGTCGCCAAGGCCATCATGCGCGGCCGCGCGGCTGGGGACAGAACCGAAGTCGACCTTCTCTTTGCGAACGTCAATCCCGAGGACATCTTGCTCAAGGACGATCTCGATGAGCTGGCTGCCAAAGATTCGAAGTTCCGGGTCCACTACGTACTCAACAACCCGCCCGAGGGCTGGACTGGCGGCGTAGGTTTTGTGTCTGCGGACATGATCAAGGAGAAGCTTCCGAGCCCGGCGAGCGATGTGAAGATTTTGATTTGTGGGCCGCCACCGATGGTGTCCGCGATGAAGAAGGCGACGGAGAGTCTGGGGTATGAGAAGGCGAGGCCGGTGAGCAAGTTGGAGGATCAGGTCTTCTGCTTCTGAGGGGTGGGCATTTGGAAGATATAGTCGCAGGTGGGGATGGGATGGTGTGGCATGGCATCTTCCAGTGACAAAGAGAAATGTATTTCTAGGAAATGTGCTATGCTAATAGCCCCTGAATACATAGCCAGCGATTGGGTCTTCTTCAAACCATGGTTCAAACTGATCTAAAGAGACGGCACGACTAGGTTGTGCATCTGCTGCAAGCAGAGCGCTTCTTCTTTATATTGTCGTCCTTTGTGTATCGAAGTAGATTTCTACAGACATTGTTGTCTTGCATTAGCCTGTAGCTATTCCTATCTCCTCTAGCGAATAACGTTTCTGTCATTTCGCGTTAACTCGTAGCCATTCCCATGTATTTTGGTGATAACATGCACAATGCAACTTCAATGAAAACAAATGTCTCGCACTGTACTGGTAGCCCCTGTTTGAACCTTGAATATGATCAATACGACCCCGTAAGTCGTTCTATTCCAGAGTGATCACGTTTTCAAAGCGTGCTTTGCGTTCTGATGCTAAGGATGAGCATGTGAACCATGCACTTAAACCGTAGAAAACTAACAGCAAATCTGGGGTGAACTTCTTTGGGTTCGGGATGCCCACCACAATCTCACACGGCGTGCAATTCGTGGATGGCCAGTGTACACGCTACCACCGGTATTGAATGTCGTCCGGTTACGTATAAACGCTGAATCAGCATACGGCGATGTTGATTCCCAAATTCCACTAATGCGTAAGCGCATCTCGTATCGCGACGAGCCTTCAGCTGGTCAGCTTTCCCCCACCCCGGCACAACACGAACTATCAGCCTCCAGAAGAAGTAGAATGGCGCATACTAACGCATCATCAATCGTATCGATGGATTCAGGCGGCCGGGCGGTGCGCGCCGGAACGAGGCAGCGCCACCCACTCGTGCATTAGCACAGTAAACTGCTCCATATCTCCAGCCACTGTGTAACGAAATTTAATAATCGCTCAAGGCTAAGTATGAATGCGGTAAACAAGCGCCCGTATCGTGGTCTCTATGCGGTTTATGCTGAGCTTCGAGTGTGGTGTCAATGTTCCACTTGCTTGCGTTGCTGAGCTCACGAGATTGTATCGAATGTCTCTCCAGCTCCAAAAATATGTTGCCATGGCGCTTCCCAATCCAGCGTGCGGGCATCTTTGGAGACGTATAAAGCTCGCAGTTAGCATCTGAACCAGAAAGACATCCACTTCGATACCTTGATCCCCAACATCCCCAACAAACAAGCTAAACCAATAACTCGTCATCTTCAACAACAACATGAAGCTCTCCGCCACTGTTGCCACGCTCTGTGCTACCCTCACTCTCGCCGCACCGGCAACCGACCTCGAGACACGCGCATCTACACGAGTCTACCTCTGCAACGATCGCGGCTTCACGGGCTACTGCGTGCCCATCTCTTCTCCTTCGGGGACTTGTGTCCCTCTAGGTACAGACCTCAACGACAAGATCAGCTCCGTCGGCCCTGATCCGGGTAGCTTTTGCTACTTCTTTGTGTAAGCACTCCTCTCCCCTCCCCCGGAATTTCTTGATGAAGATGGTGTTGGAAGTGGATAAGGCTGACAAGAACCAGAAACGCGAACTGCGACACCAGCGGCGATTTCTTCCACGTTGGCAACCCTGGATATAGCGACTTGTCTATTACGCCGGTTAATGGGCCGACAGGGTCGACGAGGAACTTCGAGGATAAGCTGAGTAGCTATCGGTGTACGCTTGAGTAGGCTTGTGGTGTAGAGGGGAGGAAGGAAGGGGTGATGGAGCGGGACTGAATGAGATATGGGTCGCGAGATGAGACAATGAAGTCATATGAGACGTAGAAGCAGTTTAGCAATGCATTTCTTTCTTGGATGAATGAGATGGATCTATCTACCTGAGAGTTTGCGTGCAAAGTTTAACACGTACTTGTTTGCAACAAGCCTTTTTAACAGATATGTTAGACGCATTATTATAGCTATCGCGGCCGTTCTTCATATATCATATTAGAAACGCATGTATATAGCTGAAAGTTTCGATGTTTCTATACGTGTGATGGTGCGGCGAGATGGCTGCGGAAAGCTGGTTAACGTTCCGCTGACGTCATTACCCACTAGTTTCATCGCGAACACGAAGCCGAATCATCATAGAGGGTTTGTCAACATATCTAAGCGCCGTTCCCCATCATTATAAAACTCGCACTGCTGTAGTGTCAACATCGCTTTGATTGGCCACACTCTCCGGAGGGGAGACGCGGTCTACGCTCGTCTCCGCGACGAGCAGTCATCCAGAAATTGGCGCTGTATTGTATTAGCATTCATTTCAACAACATGGGACCATGTAAATATCATGTCTGCAGTGTAGCTTAACCTCCCTCATATCTCTCAGAATTCTCAGATCTCGGCAGACATCCCGGATCTGCTTCAAGAAGGCGATGCTGTCTATACCCGGATAGTGGATATGTACCGTCTCGATTGATCGGGGGAGGAGGGCGTTTAATTTGACATTCCCGCCGTTTTAGTCGTGACCGAGCAGCAGACTTGTCAACAATCAAGCTGATTCCAAGCGCTTGATTGAGGCTTGATTGAATCAGCAAGCCGATCAAGCCAAGCTTCTGCCTAGTAAATTTGCAGTCAATCAAGCCTTGGGAGCAAAGGCTTGATTGATTGGCTTGACTGGCTTGATATTTTGGCGTAATTGGAGCGTATAGCGACATGTTTAGGTGTTGATCATGATGAGGCTATTGAGTTTGCTGTAAAAGCGATGTCACGATAGTTTCATGGTGTTGAGTTTTATTGCAAAGCTTATGTGTCCAGCCATGGTGGTTCAAGAACCTTCTCAAGGTTTTTTCAAAGGTCACACTGAGGAACATCTAAAAACTAGGCTCCAGCCTATTTCAGGGACCATGAGAACGAATAATTACCGTAGTATAGGCAAACAATTTGTAACCAAATCAATCAAGCCTTTGATCAAGCTTCTCACACCATGTTCAAGCCTCAAGTCAAGCCGGAGGCTGAGGCTTGATTGGCTTGATTGTTGACAAGTCTGCCGAGCAGGATTGACTGCGGCACATCCAACACCTTGAAGCACTCAAACTGCGCCAGGCGCACGATTGGCATCGTGAACTCCATCCACCGGGGATACCCATATACGTCAATGACGATACGCAAGGCCCCCAGCCCAGTGTAAGCCCTTCATTTCAAGGACCGCAAGATCCTAATGTCCGGGTTGCATAGCGTCGGATACTACATAGGTAAATAGATAGAATATACTAGAACAATACAATCTAGGTAGACTCTAAATAGCCGTCTAGTAGAGTCTAAAAGTATTAGCCTATAAAAATACCTAGAAAGTAAATAAGTAGTAAAAATTCTACGTTATAGCCTCTTAAATCTGTCTAACTCTACTCTCACTACTACTCTTAGTGTCTGCCTCCTAGACCAACTTCATCTTTTTAACTGTAACACTAACCAGCGTATTCGCGTCGTCCATCTTGCGCTTTACGCCTACAAAAATATTGTTCGCATGAAATGCGCCTTCAACTACCCGGGCGAAGATACTCCGCGTGTTGGTAGAATGCCTCACGTTTTCATCGTTAGCTTTGAGCGTCTTAAGTGCAGCGAACGGGGTTGTGTCGGTTCTACCGTACAGTTAGCGCAGGGACTATACGCAAGAGAAAAAGGAAGGGGGCCTTACGCTTTGCGCTTCGCACTAGCAGCGACATTTCCTACAGTGCGACTGCTCCCGTTCGGAATCCCCCCTCGCGGCAGGGGCCGATACGAGTCGTTATGCTTGGAAAGATCGAACAGCTCAACATCGTCTCCAGCCTCAGTATCGTCCACCTTGTTCTCTTCCTCAACCACAGCTTCGTCGGCGGCGACCGTCGGCTTCCGGAGATCATACGTATTGCCGTCGGGTGTGTGGAGCAGGAAGGCTGTCTGCTTCGTCTCCTTTTCCTTCGCTTTGCGCTTGTTGTTCTTTTGCTCGGTCTTCGCCGTACCCGCACCCTTCTTGCCCTTCTTGCTCAATCGCGCATCGTACTTCATCCCCTTCTTCGGCTGCCAATCATGTGGGTCTCGTTTCTTGAGCGCATCGTACGCCATCTTCATGTTCTCCGGTATCTTTAACCTCTGGTGCGCCTTGAGCAATTCCCATGCACGCTCAGGTAACCGGCAGGTCTCTGGAAGTTCTTGCCGCATCTCATGTAGCGCATCTTCTTGAACTGCGTCTTTCATCCCGTCACTGGCTTTGCGAAGCTCGTCCTTGGTTTGCTTTAGGTCTTTGCGCAAAAAGCCGTTGATGTGACAGACACAGTAGGCTTCTTGCGCGATCTCGGTGGCTGTCACATCACCGTCGAGGCGGCTCTTGATGTGACCAGTGTCGTTGTTGTGAGTTGTTGGGTGGGCGAAGTGGAGATTGTTGGTGTGGGAGTTCGAGTTGGACGTGCGCCTGTTGGAGCCGGCCATATTCGGAAGATGGGGTTGAGGAAAAGTGAGTAGTGTAGCGGGTAGTACACATATTGTACACGAAGAGTTGAGAGGTCAATGTAGCTGGGTGTTGGATTGATGGTGCATGCTTGAAGAAATAGAAGCTTTAGGTGAGAGCTGGCGAGGGTGCACCGCAGCTGATGGGTCCGTTCACTTTCACCGCGCCCCTTAATTGTTCTCCGCTTTCACTTTGAAGTCATCTAGGACATGCGCTCCAATGGAATGAATGACAGTCAATAGGAAGATGAAGCACAATATGCGGTGGCTGCTCGCGACTTGGTTCGGGCATGGCTTTCCACACTTTCACACGCTAGCCTTCGGGGTGAAAATACGATGAATATTCCAAGGAAACATTCGAGTCCATTGGATGATAAGAATCACCTCTTCCGGAATGCCTACATTATCTGCTTAGGGGTCTGGCAGTCGAGGTTATGAATCACTACCAGATGACTGATCGGGTCGCGAGTCTTGTGGATTATATGAAGCGGATGCGGCTGATGTTTGAGTACATTAAGAATGCGACGTTGTGCGAGGGTGCCAAAGAAGAGAAGGCGAGGGGTTTGACTGATACTGAGAAGCTTCATTTCGTACCACAGAATGATATCATGTGAGCCCAAGATATCGACTATACAGGGGATTACATCTAGAACTGAGGCCAAAGGTGACTCTGGTTCGGCCGTCGTTCATCGAGGGCAGTTACGATGGAGCACACCGTGTTGATGTCTGCCGTTGTCTATCGAGGGCAGTTACGGGTGGAGGATACCATGTTGATGTCCTCCAGTGTTCATTGACGAGCGCACCAAAAATCTAGGCGGGGCCTAAGGCAAGATGCTGACAATCCCTTTGTCGAGGAGTTACAAGTTATAAGTGAGCATATCATGTTGATGTCTGCCGTCGTTGGCAAGGCGAGACCGTCGGCCAATCACAGGTTTGCTGACAGGTCGTGCCAAGCCTTCGCGAAGAAGTTGCGACCGGGCAACTCCACACCAGCACCATCACCAGCACCCCCCGCCGTCACCCCATCGATCCCGTCCCCTCCCGCTCCGAGCCAGCTTCACCTCAGCATGTTGGCTCGCTCAGCACTTCGCACGGCGCGCTCCGCCGGCGCTGCGGCTCGCAATGGCACCCGCTTTGCCTCGACCTCTTCCTCGGCCTCGGCAGCTGGCTCCTCGTGGAAGCCCAATGCCCTCCCCGCCGGCGCCACCGTCTTCGCTGTCGGTTCAACCGCCTGGTACTGGCATCTATACGGCCGCGATGTCGACGCGATGACGCCCGCCGAAGAAGGGTGAGTGGGGCACACCCGCCCTTGCGGTGGATTGGACACTGACGTTTCGACACTACAGCCTGCATCCGACGCAGTACCCTTGGGAGCACAACAAGTGGCACAAGACGTTCGACCACGCCGCGTAAGTCCCCCTCTCCTGCCGCTCCTGCGTGGTCGCTTACCGGTCCGCACAGCCTCCGCCGCGGCTTCCTGGTCTACCGCGAGGTCTGTGCCTCCTGCCACTCCATCTCGCGTGTCCCCTACCGCGCCGTCGTTGGCAAGTTCATGACGGTCGATGAGGCCAAGGCGCTTGCAGAAGAGACGGAATACGACACGGAGCCCAACAACGAGGGCGAGATTGAGAAGCGCCCCGGCAAGCTGTCCGACTACATGCCTGCGCCCTACAAGAACGACGAGGCCGCTCGCGCTGCCAACAACGGCGCGCTGCCCCCCGATCTATCGCTCATGGTCAAGGCCCGCCACGGCGGCTGCGACTACATTTTCAGCCTGCTGACGGGCTACCCCGAGGAGCCGCCTGCTGGTGCCGTAGTGCCGGAAGGCCTCAACTTCAACCCCTACTTCCCCGGCACCGGTATTGCCATGGCCCGCGTGCTCTATGACGACCTGGTTGAGTACGACGACGGCACCAAGGCCTCGACTTCCCAGATGGCCAAGGACGTGGTCGAGTTCCTGAACTGGACCGCCGAGCCCGAGATGGACGACCGCAAGAAGATGGGCTGGAAGGTCCTGGCTGTTACTAGCGTGCTGTTCGCCATCAGTGTCTGGGTCAAGAGGTGAGCAGCTTGCCGTTCTGGCTATCTGAGTATGAGCACGAAACTGACAACCGCAACAGGTATAAGTGGGCCCCGCTGAAGACGCGGAAGCTTGTCTACCAGCCGCCACCTAACAAGAGCATCCTCGACCATGTTTCCAAGCCAAACACGTCGGGCAAGACGAACCAATAGACATCGAGTGGTTTTGCATTTGCGCGGGTTGGGAGGAGCGAGTAGAGGAGGCGGACGTGTTTCTATATCTTGTACAGTGCCAGCCTTGCCGACAATAAGATTTCCTTGACTATGCCATGCTGTCTCTGTCATGACGATGATTGTGAAGACGGTGCAATGAATCGGTGATGTGGTCAGTTCCGATGCCACGGCACAGGCAGCCGGAAGCATTCCGAAAGGGTCCATGGTGGATCTGCAACGTCAGCTTTCCCAATGCGCGCCAACCCAACATGTGAGAATCTACAACATACGACCACAGTCCGGTAACGCTCGAGTCGCTGAAGTCTTGGCGACAGGTTCGATGCTACAACAAAAAAGCACTGGATTCGTACAATATGGTGCATGCTTCAGAACTACCACGCCACCCCGTAAATGTGCCAGCGCCAGCTGAAGTCGAGCAGCTCGAACTCTTCCGCCGCTCGCCGCACCCGTACCTACGCCGTCAAGACCAAATCCGCAAGCAATCGCCACATCGGACAAGCGCCCTTACCCTGCAACCGCGAACCTCTCAAACCACATCCGACCGAGACGGGAGGAAGCGCAGGAAGACACCATCGCAATCGCCGAGCGAAAGCGGCACTGAGGCCGATGATGAGGGCTATAGCTACGTGAGGGCGCTACCTGCTCCTCCTTTTCGACCGCACAAGGGTCTCCGCGCGGGCGAGGTGGCGGGTGGTGAAGGATGGGCGAGCCCTCTGCTCACTCCTTCGCAGATCGACGACGAGGGACGGACCTTTCCGCGCGCGTATTTTGGCGGCAACACCCAGGGCCGGCGGACACGAGAGCCCTGCCACATAGACGACGAGACGGCGGCAGCGAGGCGAAAGCACCAGCAAAGGCGGCGGAATGAGCTCGTGCGAAGGGCGACAGAGACGGGCTTGTTGGCCGCCATCAGCGTGCTGGCTGTGCAGGGCTGCGACTGCTGGGGCTCGCTGCTGGCATGGCACAAAGGTGGGCACACGGGCGACAAACATCGCACGCTGCACTTTGCTAATGCGCACCCAGCAGAGCTCCTGGCCCACGTCGCCGTCATGGTCGGTGTCTTGGCTCTGTATCCGCTTCGGCTTCTGTACTACTCATGGAGAAGGCAGTCGCGTCTCACGCTTCGGCAGCGGATACATCTACCAGCAGCCTTTGATCCGGCGACAATACTCTACCCTCCAATAATACCTGTCTTGATCTCGCTGTCTCTCTTCGCTTCCTCGCCCACCACTTTACTGCCGAACATTCTTCTCGGAGTGGCTGCATTGCCAGCTCGACTCATCCCTTTTAGGTGCTCAACATTGGGTTACTCGCCCCAACATTGGCTCGTCTCCATTATACCCTTGCTCGCAGCCGAGAACACCCATACTCCATCCCGGCTGCTTGTCGATCGCGAACTATTGGTCTCCTTGTTTCCTCTCCATCAAGCACTGCTTCCACCGCTATACTACCTCACCACCACAAGTCTACTGCCTGCAGAACTCCATCTCCTTTCCATTGGACTCATCAACCTCCTTTTGTTCTCCGAATCCCCACAAGCAAGCATTCTCAACATCTTGATGTGGTTGGGTGGGCTGGGTGTTTTTCTGCTCTGCGGCAAAGTTCTCAAGTGGGGCGTAGCCCTGGCACGTATTCCACGTTGGAGACTAAGACGCGCTGGACATGTCATCAAAGCCCGTCAAACCTTCTTGCAGATCTTGAATGAAAACCTGGGGTCAAAGCGCATTGAATATGCTCTTGGGCAGGATGCAAGCGATAGCGACGTGCATAAAGATTGGCCAATCTTCCAAACCCCACTGCAGAAGACGAGAAGCTTAAAGGTCAACATTCTTGATTCTGCGAGGAACAGCAAGCTCTTAGCCAGTGGCAACGAGCCACAGTCAGCAGTGGAGGCAGATCAGACGGCCTTTAAGACCTCCAAAGGCGAAGCAAACGACTTGGACATTTTTGGACGCAAGCGCAGGAACACGTTTCCTGTTGTTGCAGCCGAAGACCACACCTCACAGCATCGTTACTCGACTCGAAAACGGACCCGACTGATTGCACAGTCTTTTTTATCACTTACGCCTAGTCAAGCAACGACAAGGAAGTGGATCTACGCTGGTTACTTCTGCCTGGTCGTTGTCGCTTTGGTGCTTGGACCAATTCGCTATGCCATAGGCAAATGTTCTCTCCATGGCCACGAGCCCTTTGGTTGGGCGATCAGCTACCTCTTCGGCAACATGCCAAGAGTGCGCTGGGAAGTGATCAACTGGAACCTGGACTGGTGGATACCGCTTCCACCGATGCTGGACATGGACGAGCTGTTTAAGCACGGCCAACGTCTACCGTCCGTGGATCGCGTTCGGCACATGGTGCTTGGCGAGGCCAACACGCGTCTTCTTCTTTGCGTATACTGTGCCGGCACCATTCTCGTCGGCCTTGTCTCGGTCCTTTCGCTCTCGGCTGTTGTCGAAGTCGACACTCGCCGAAAGGTGTTCCACGGCACCATGGTTGCCATGCTACTTCCAACTATATACATCGACCCGTGTTTTGTTGCTCTGGCCCTTGCTCTAGTTCTGGCAGTTTTCGTCTTGCTGGATCTCATTCGGGCATCCCAACTGCCACCTCTGTCCAAACCCATCGCCAGGTTTCTTACGCCCTATGTTGACGGGCGAGATCTTCGCGGCCCCGTTGTCGTATCACACATCTTCCTCCTCATTGGCTGCGCCATCCCCCTTTGGTTATCGCTGGCGGGCATCGAGCGAACCGGCAGCGAGCCATGGCAAGACTGGGAGGTCATGACTAGAGATGTCAGCATGGTCGCAGGCGTAGTCTGCGTTGGCATGGGCGACGCCGCGGCCTCGCTCATCGGCCGTCGCTACGGCCGTCACAAATGGCCATGGGCAGGTGGCAAGTCGCTTGAAGGCTCTCTAGCTTTCGCCGTCGCTGTCACGATTGGGCTCGTGTTTGGGAGAGTGTGGCTTCACTTGGGTTGGAGCGATGCTCAAGCGCCATCTAAGGCTGCGAGGGAGTGGCTTGTGGATGGACTGGTGATAATAGGGAAGGCAGCTGTCTGCGCGGCGGGTGCGAGTCTCAACGAGGCAGTGCTGACGGGCGGGAATGACAATGTGATTGTGCCAGTCATCCTGTGGGTGCTTGTGAGGGGTGTCAGGCTGTGAAAGCTGCGACTGAGCCGCATCAGGTGGGACGCAGGTACCGAGCACGGCCCTATAGGTTAGTGCCAAAGACCACAACGGCAGCTTAGTAGTCGCATTACATGGTTCTGTGACGTGCGACGTTCAAGGCACAGTTGGCTGTCTCAATGCAAATGTCGAGCGGACGTCGGATGGCGTGCGCCCGCGTCATTCCGCCGGCCACATGTCGCCTTATCGTCTATCAGTTGCGCTAGCGGAACGCGCTAGGCTTCCCCATGACTGGGACCCTCATTGCACGCCGCGGCCTCTGGCGCGCCCTGACCAGTGCACTCGCCGCTGCATTCACCTCTGCCCCTCTACTCCTCTGCTTCTCTTCCCTCGTCTCTCCCCTCCTTGTAACCCCCCCATACCCTTGTCTGTTTTCTTCTGCATACGCTGCCTATCCGCTTTCTTTGCAGGCCGCGCCCGTCACCTTGCATCCCTCGCTATTGATAGCTGAGAGCTCAGCATCGCATCCACAACCGCGACAACGCATTGCCTTGGTCATCCCTCCGGCCTCACAGCACCCGCGACTCCGTTCCCCTCTCCCCTCGCCCCTCTCTCCCGCCGACGGCCCATGTGCAACACCGCCAAGACCACGCTGCATCCGCACCGCTGCTGGTAGTCGCACTCTGGGCACGAACACACACCGCGGGCGCACCCCGCCGGGCTACTCAGCCGGCGCCGTCGACATGGCCACGCCCTCGAACCCATATGCCCCGCGGCGGTTGGCGGGCTCGCCCTCGTCCTCCGCTGCGCCGGGCACGGAGCAGATCATCGGCAAATTCAAGCGCCTGCACCACATCGGCAAGGGCAGCTTCGCTGAGGTTTACCGTGGCATACACATTGTACGTTGGCCTGGGTCGCATCCATCAGCAGGCGAATCTAACCCCTCGTCCACTAGGAGAAGCGCCAGTCTGTCGCCATCAAGTCCGTCAACATGAACAAGCTGAATAAGAAGCTTAAAGACAACCTCGTCTCCGAGATCACCATCCTGCGCAGCCTGCACCACCCCCACATCGTATCGCTCATCGACTGCCAAGAGTCGCCGTCCCGCATGCATATCATCATGGAGTTCTGCGAGCTGGGCGATCTGTCGGCCTTCATCAAGAAGCGCGCAGACCTCGTCAACCACCCGCAGACCCGGCGCATGATCGAGAAGTATCCGAATCCCGCCATCGGTGGCCTCAACGAAGTCGTCGTTCGACACTTTGCAAAGCAGATGGCGAGTGCCCTGGAGTTCCTGAGGTCCAAGAACTATATCCATCGTGACCTGAAGCCGCAGAATCTGCTGCTGAACCCGTCGTCCATGTTCTATACGCAGAGCGGAACGCTGGAACGTATGCCCTTGGCTGCAAGCGTAAACTCGTTGCTACCCGCCACTGGCATCGAGTCGCTGCCAATGCTCAAGATCGCTGATTTCGGCTTCGCTAGGATTCTGCCGACAACCTCGCTGGCTGAAACCCTCTGTGGCTCTCCGCTTTATATGGCGCCTGAGATTCTGCGATATGAAAAGTACGATGCCAAGGCCGATTTGTGGTCAGTCGGAACCGTACTGTTCGAGATGATGTGCGCTCGGCCACCTTTCAGAGCAAACAACCATGTGGAGCTGCTGCGCAAGATTGAAGAGCGAAAAGACCATATCAGATTTCCGGAAGGTATCATTTCCAGTAGGGCCATGAAGAACCTCATTCGGGCATTGTTGAAGCGCAAGCCTACCGAGCGCATGTCCTACGACAGCTTCTTTTCAGATCCAGTAATCCGCGAGGAAATCCCGGATATGGTTGAGGAAGATCTCCCGCACGCCATGCAGGCCTCTGAGCTAGAGCCGCCTGTAGAGCCGCCTGTGGAGGCGCCTGTGGAGGCGCCTAATCGAGTTCAGAAGATGTCTGCGGCGATGGATCGGGGAGCTTTAGAGAGCCCGTACTCACGATCACCTCGGGACAGGACTGATCTTGGCACAACACCACCTTCGCGGCCAAGCTCTCGACACGTACCTGGCAACCTTTCAAGCACTCCACCACGGCCTACTTCCGCCCGGCGAGCCAATAATGTCCCACTCGAATCCGGCGAGGATCTTGCATCTCCGCGTGAACATCGCCGCCCAGTTCTCACAAGCGCCGCGACTGCACCAGGACGTACGGTAGCTTTGCAGGACCAGGCAGCAGCAGCCACAGCGGTTGGACACAGGCGAAAGTACTCTCGCGACGATCAAGCTCCGGCACCTTCAGGGCTCAAGGAGCATCTTGACCGTGAACGCATGCCGCAGCGGGTGGAAGCAAATGTTATGAGGGAGGCGGCAGAAAGAGTTGCACAGGACAACGCGCTGGACGAGGGCTTCGTCTTTGTGGAAAAGCGCCGTGTAGAGATTGACGCACTCGCAGACGAGATTGCCAACAACCCGCAAACGCAACGAGACCGAATTATCAATCGAGAAAGCGCAATGAAGCGACGATCGACCACTCAAGGATTTCCGACACCTACCACCGGCGCTACAGTACCCTCGAAAGCTATTCAGATTCAACAAAAGCCAACTCTTACACATCAGCGCACTGGCTCATATAGTCGACGACAGTATCGTCCTAGCTTTGAAAGTGCTACTTCCGCTTTGTCGAAAGCGATGAACATGGTCAACATTCGAGGACTTGGGCTTTCACCGCCGGCCATGAAGGGCTTGTCACCACCTCAGGGGGGCTACTCTGCGTTTCCGACGTATCCTATTGCGCAAAGCAGCATGCTAATGGTGGGTGATGGTGGCACGACAGCGACCAAGGACGAGGATACGACCGTCGTGAAAAAGATTGAAGAGCTAGCCCAGCTGAGCCACGTCATCTATGGATTCGCCGAAGTCAAATATAGGCAGTTGGTGCCTGTTGCACCAAGTGACCAGGGCTTAGGGATTAGACGTACCGGAGTCGCTCGGAAGCCAAGCAGTGATGTCATCGAGGATGACGACGATGATGATGATGAAGACGATTTGACACCTGACGCGGTATTGATCATTTCGGAGGAAGCTCTGGTCCTGTACGTCAAGTCTTTGGCGATGTTGAACAAGGCCATGGACTTGACTGGAAGCTACTGGAATCGGACTCGACGCAACAGCGGCCCGGACACGAGTCGAGCCAATTTTAACTCCAGCCGCCTTGCTCAAGTCGTTTCCTGGGTCCGAGATCGCTTCAATGAATGCTGTGTCAAGTCAGAGATTGTGGCTCGCAAGCTCAAGCAAGCGCAACAGCAGCTCCCGGCAGATCATCCAAGCCACCCTCAAAATTTGTCAGCCGCGTCGGGTTCTGCTACTACCGTTGGATCAGCTGAAAACATACTTCTCACGACCGGAGTTACAGCTGAGAAGCTAATGTACGACCGAGCTCTCGAGATGAGTCGCCAAGCAGCGGTCGATGAGCTCACCGGGCACAACTTGGGAAACTGCGACATCAACTACTGGACCGCTATCGTAATGCTTGAAGCCATCTTGGAAGACGAAGATGATTCGTCAAACGTCAAGCTTGATGCTGAAGAGATCAACGGTCTGGATGGCGAGGACCGGCAATCCATTCAGAAACGTAAGTGCCGACTGTCCGCGTGTGAATGAATATCTCGCTGACTTCCCCCAGTTCTTGAGCAAATGCGAAGCCGCCATCGAGCGCTCAACAGGAAACTTGAGTCCCAAAAGACGCAGAAACGCGCATCCATGACCACTCCCCCCGCCTCACACACCATCAGTCGCAGCTCTCCGTCATCTCAGGGAACAGGGCGGTGAGCATTTATACCGAAAGTCATAAAACACTACTCATTGCATTCATCGGCGCTTCAACTCGTTTTGGGATAGGCGCTTTAGGTCCAACGCTACTCTCCCGGTATCGCATTCCCTGATTCCTACATCCTAGTCTGTCTTATTTTCGGCTTTGTTAGTTTAATCTGGGACTTTGGGCGCACGCAATCATACGCATATGATACCAGGTCTCCTTCGCGGGCCGTAGCTTGCTTATTCGTGTTATTTTGCGGAGTTCTTTCAGGAAATTGTTATAGGGCCTGGCGGACTTTTGTCGGCGTATGAAAGTCTTGCGATGAACAATGGGGCTTGATGATTCTTTCATGGGTTGTTATGGGAATCACGAAGAAGGCTATGGGTTTGGCATCATGGACGCTTTTTGTGATGAAGTGCGGGAGATGGGGAACAGTAGTGTATCGAAATTGGATATTTGATATTGATAGATGATTCTGAAGCCGCGGCTTTGTCTTTGGATTTTTGGCAATTATTATATGAGTAAGCATCTCCAGACGTGTGGTTCGCTCGCGCAGAAGTTTATCGTCGCGGACACTTGGTGTTAGAGTCTATGCAGAGGTTGAAATGAACTCATTCGAGCCGATATTGTTGCGCTACTGAACTAAACCCAACAGTCAACTAAAGCCATAAAAAATACACTTGACCAACTGAAGCCTTCGAATGCCATGATATTTCTTATGATTTAGTGAATCCGAACATTGCCATAGAATGGCCGCTTTATAGTCCCTAATCGCCTCATTGGTCAGATTCCGAGGTCGTCTCGCGTGAGTTTCCCCAGATCGACGCCCCATGTTCGAGTATCCAGCTGAATTACCGCGGTCGGTCCGCGATTCCACCACTTCCGGCTTCATCAACCTTGCCCAGTCTATCCTTCTGCTTCCTCTTCTTCCCCCTTCTTCCTCTTCTCCTTCTTCTTCCTCATAATAAAGCCGGCCCTGCCAAGCCTCCCCACATTTAGTCTATACATTACCCCTGCACTCGACGTTTAACCTGAACGCGACAGACACAACTCAACCGCGATAATGGGCCTCGGCATCCTCCCGGACAAGCATCTCGAGCACGTGCCCGGCACCGCGAACGTGCTCGACGGTGATCGCAAAAGGCTGGAGGTTGAGAATCTAGTTGCTGCTGGCAGGAGAGAGGGCGGAGGCTTGAAGTACGATGCGAGTGGACAGATTTTGCTGGTTCCGCAGCCGAGCGACGACGCAAGAGATCCCTTGGTGCGTTTCCGACATTTTTTATCTTGATTGTTATTATTATTGTTATTATTATAACCTCGTCGTTCTTTACTTGTAGATTTGCAGAAAAAAGCAGAAGAAAATGCCCTAAAAAGAGGGGGAGAGAGAGTGTGTGTGCAACTTTAGGAAGAAGAAAAAGCCGCGTTGGAGGAGCTAACATGTTATAAAAAAACTACAGAACTGGAGTTTGCGTAAACGCGATACAGCCCTCGCAATCATCTGTCTAACTTCAATCTTCGCGTCGACCCTCTCCCCCCTCCTCGCCGCAAACACGGTATCCCTAGCCCTGCACTTCCACCGCGACCTCACCGACATGGCCCTCCTTACGGGCTACCACCTCCTCGGCGTCGCCCTCGGCGGCATCATTTTCGTGCCCTCGGCCCGCATCTGGGGAAAGCGCCACCTATATCTGCTCGGCTGCGGCCTCATCATCGTGAGCTGTATCTGGGCCGGCGCAACGGGTCCACACTATGCGTCGTTCCTCTGGGCGCGCATTGTTCAGGGCATTGGTCTCGCGCCGTTTGAGGCCCTGGTCAATGCGTCGGTGGGCGACATGTACCATGTACACGAGCGCGGGGTGCGGATGGCTATTAGCAATTTTTGTGTGTTTGGGGGCGCTTTCTTCACGCCTGTGTTGGTGGGGGTGATTGCGGACCGGTTGGGGTACGAGTGGACGTTTTACTTTGTTGCGCTCTTTATGGGAGTGATGGTGCCGTTTATAGTCTTGTTTGCGCCGGAGACGGCGTTTAGGAGGGAGACTAGGTTTGATATTGATACCATGGGGAATTTGGTTGTGGTGGCGGCGGGCGATGCGAGACTCTTGGACGCTGTTGTTGTAGACGAGGAGACTACTACTACGCCCGGGACTTCGGAAAGAGCAGGAACCAGCATTGAAAAACCTCTAGAGATGTCTTTCGAGGACACGGCTCCCCCACACAACGTTACTTTGCTCGACTCCCTCATGCCCTTCAACGGCCGCAAGTCCGACGACGGATATCTACATCTCCTGCTTCGGCCCTTCCCGATATTCTTCCACCCGGGCATCCTCTGGTCCTGTCTTATCCAAGGCACACTAATAGGCTTCACAGTTCTAATAGGCATCGTGCTCGCAGGCATAATGCTCGGTCCGCCCCTTTGGTTCGGCGAAGTACAAACCGGCTACATGTACACCGGTACGTGCCTCTGCACCCCCCCTCCTTCTTGACCATGTGAATTGACCAGTGTCTTCGTGTATTGCAGGTGCATTTCTAGGCGCCCTAATCGGCTTCGCTCTCGCGGGCATCATCTCTGACCCCTCGGCCTCGTTCCTCACGCGTATCAACAACGGAATCTACGAGCCGGAATTTAGAATGGTCCTTGTCATCCCCCAGGTCATCTTTGGGGGAGCCGGGCTCATAGGTTTCGGGTGGACGAGTGCCGAGGCAGGTCGGTACGGATGGATATGGCCTGATTTCTTCTTTGGATGTACGGTAGTGGGCATGGTTTGCGGTGCCGTGGGGAGTGCGCTGTATGTTGTTGATGCGCATCGTACGTGCTCCTGTTCCCTTTTGGTCTTCCTTGCATGGTGGAGATGGGAATGGGCTAACTATTAACAGGGGACATGTCCGTCGAGGCCTTTACCTGCCTCCTTGTCTTCAAAAACGTCTTCTCCTTCGCCCTGACGTTTAAGGGGTTCGACTGGATCGTCCAGGCGGGGAGTATCAAGCAGGTTTTTGTTGCTGTGGGATGCGCGCAGATTGCTGTCTGTGCGCTTACGATTCCGATGTGTGAGTATCCTAGAGTAGAAAAGCGGGTTTGGATGGGTTGCTAACGATTGTTTAGATATCTTTGGCAAGAAGAATAGGAGCTTTTTTCACCGACACAACGTGTTTTTCAACGCGTCGGATTGGATTGCGGACAAGCTTGTGTTTTGGTAGGGGGAGTTGCAGAGCGTCATGTTAGTGGGAATGTTGAGACCGAGTACGATGACAACGCTGTTTCAATGGAACTTATACAAGCCATTTACTGTTTGAGATTGCTATGAGATGGAGATGCTGATGATCTTGATATCCTCTTCTGGCTTTTCCTTATAAACCTTGGTGTTCTCAATCTTGTGGACAACATCCATACCCGCTACCGCTCGTCCGAAGACGGTGTGCTTGTTATCAAGCCAAGGCTAGAAGATGTTAGCACTCGTCCACCAAGCATCACCCTGAAGGATCATTCTACTTACAGCCTTTTCCGTAGTGATAAAAAACTGACTCGCATTGGAATTGGGCCCTGCATTCGCCATGCTGACGGTATATGGCTTGTCGTGCTTCAATACGCTGAACTCATCCGCAAACTCTTTCCCCCAGATGCTCTCGCCGCCCGTGCCATCGCCGAGAGGATCGCCCGTCTGTATCATGAATTTCCGGATGACGCGGTGGAAGATGACGTTATTGTAGTAGGCATTGCGGGCGTGTGTGACAAAGTTCTCGACGGCTTTGGGGGCGGCGTCGGGATACAGCCGGATGGTGATATCGCCGTAGGTGGTGTGGAGAGTGGCGGTCGAACCAGTGGCAGCAGGCGCCTTTTCTTCGTTCTTTTTGCTCGCGTTGGGGGCTCGGGGCTTCTCATTTTGG
The DNA here is from genome assembly GCA_010015635.1 of Clathrospora elynae. NCBI lineage: Eukaryota > Fungi > Ascomycota > Dothideomycetes > Pleosporales > Diademaceae > Clathrospora > Clathrospora elynae. The sequence goes on from ML976041.1 coordinate 44,991, forward strand.
ACGTCGCGGACGGACTGGGCGGCGCCAGCGTCGTTGGTGTACATGTAGAAGCGCACTTTGCTTGAGCCGGTCGCCACCAACATGGCGTCTCGCGCTTCGGCCTGCTGGAGCAGTGGGTTCTCGCTGGCAGCCATCTCAACGGTGACGACGCCCTTCTGGTCGGGCTGGCCTTGGTAGAGCGCGAGCCAGAGGGGCCGGAACGACTCTTCCAGGCCGTAGAGCTTGACGAGCTTGTTCGTGAGCGTGTTGATGACCTTGACGCCATACATGCTGCCGTAAAGGACGAAGTTGCTTGTCTCGTCGAAGATGACGTTCATGTGCGCACGCATCGCGGGCTGGTCCAGGTCGCGTTCGAGGGCTATCCGGCGCCCAAACTCCATGTCTTCGAGGTGCTGAACGGCGGTACCGGCCTGCTGCATGCTGGTGGTGGTCTCAATGGACTCGTCGTAGGTGCGGTGGAGCCTAGCCGTCGCAAAATCGAAGACGCGCACGCTGCGGTCAGGGAACGAGAGCGTGGCGAACTGCTGCCCCGACGGCGCGATGGTGAGCGACGCGGGTACGCACTTGGCCTTCTTGAAGTCGAACAGGCTCGTGGTGCTCTTCATAGCCCACACGTTGTCGGGCTTCTCGTAGCTGCCGCTCGGCCGCCAGTACTCGACCATGCCGCCCTCGTCGGCGCTCACCACGCAGTCGTACGCGCTGTTGTACGCCATCAGGCTGACGGGCGCGCGATGCACGTTCTTCAGCACGTGCAGCGGCTCCAGGTTCTCACCGCGGCCGTCGTAGATGCGCACCCAGCCTGTGTCGTCGGCACTGACGGCGAGCCGCGGGAGGCTGGCGCCGCGCCCGTGGACCCAGCAGACGGCCTTGGGGGCGTAGGTCAGGCTCAGCAGCGCCAGCAGGTCGAAGGTGACGACGTCAAAGATCTTGACCGTGTTGTCGGCGCCGGCCGTCGCGAAGCTGCGCCCATCTGCGCTCACGCTGACCGACTTGATCTCGCCCGCGTGCGCGCGGAACTCCTTCACAAACTCGATGCCGCCGGCGGCCTTCTTCCAGAACTTGACGACGCCGTCGGCCGAGCTGGTGATCAGGAAGTCCGTGTGCGGGGTGAAGGTGGTAAAGCACAGCGGCTCGCGGTGCATGAGCGACTTGGAGTAGCGGGTTGCGCCGGGCAGCGCAGCCACGTACAGCTTCTCGTACGGTAGTCTGCGCCTTTTCTTGCGGGGCGCCGTCGAGGGCAACGCGGGGCCGAAATCGCCGTCGTCGGACGAGGAGTCATCACGAGAGCGCTTTACCGGGGACGTGTCCATCGCGGTGTGGCCGAAGAGGTGGTGGGGGCAAGAATGCTGGACGTGTCGAGTGCAAAAGTTCAAGTTCACGCGCTCTCACGTGCCCGTCAATTCTCACGTGATGAAAGCACGACGCTCAGTGCTCGATCAATACTTCAATATTGTCGTTGCTAGCTAAATGCACACTCCAGGCTGATGATGCAATGCGCGTCTCAATGCTCGCCCGCAGTCCCGTTCGCGAGCATCTTTCTGGGCACCTCGAATACGTAGATGCCGTTCTTGGCTTTTTTTGCCATCCACCGCGCCAACCTGGGCTCCTTGCTCACCGCGGCTACTATACAGAGGCCATCTTTCCCCCGATCCCCCCTCTCTTGGATCGAGAGACCGTTGACGATGCCGCGAATCAGGGCTGCGTCGTCCTTGGCCTGCCCGTTGACCCCGTGCTCCTCTACGTCGACAGGTATCCGTCCGACCTTACCCACAGGCTCAATGCTCTTCTTGTCCGCCGCGATCTTCCATGCGCGTATCCAGCCGTCCCAGCTTGCTGTGAGGATGAGATCCGCAAAGGGAACCGTCGCAAGCGCTGTGACATATCGCGGTAGACGAGGCCCAGGCTTGACCGACGTTGCGGCATCGTCGTTGGCTGACATTTGCTCTGGAGAAAGCGGAGGATCGCAGCCGTGGGTAAGCGGGTACGTGAACAGCGGCTTCTTCCTGTTGACCGACCACAAAGACAGCGCACCATTGTCCGATGCCGTGACGAACAAGCTCGCATCGAGGAGTGCAACACAGTCGATGGAGCCCTCGGCGTACGCGACGTCCTGCTCATCCTTTTCGTCCTTTTTGTCTGGCCCGTCAACATTTTTTCCGAAGCGGCCTTTGCGTAACTTGTCCATGCCCTTCTGCCTGGCTGTGCCACCACCTTGAAAGACGAGCTGGTTCTCCTCGACAACTCTCCACAGCCGTGCCGTGCGGTCTCGACCGCCCACACTGACACAGGTCTCCTGATTGGGCTCAAGCCCGCCAGCGACGCCAATGACGGCATCCTGGTGTCCGACTAGTGTCTCGATGTACGCCGATTCGGGCGCACTCCAGACGATGACCGCGCGATCTGCTCCGCCCGAGAAGAGCTGCTCGGTGCCTCTGCGAAAGGATAGCGACAGGACGGCATCGCGATGTCGCGTGAACAGATGGCGCGGTGTGAGCGTCTCTGCGTCCCAGATGATGAGGCGGGCGTGCTTGTCTCCGGTAGCCAGGTACTTTCCCGAATCCGAGACGGCAATGGATATGATCTCGCCCGTGTGACCCAGGTACGCGCGGTCACCCTTCTTGTTCGTGTTGCCTTTTCGCCAGAAGAGGCGGCGGGGCGTCCTGCGCGGGGTTATGTTGGATGGCCGGGCGGCGTGTGCGGCGTATGCACTTGGATCCGCAATCTCCCACTTCTCCACGATGAGGTCTTTGCTGATGGTCCAGGCATACGGCAAATGGAGTGCGCAGCCCGTGACAGCCTTCTGGAGCCCCGAGTAGCCCGTGACGTGTGTGGCGTCGCTAAAGTCCAGCGCGTCTGCAATCGACCGGTACATCTTGCCCTTGCCCTCTGCGACGTCCTCTTTCAGTCGCGCCGCGATTAGGTCCTTGTCGATCTGCTCGGCGTCGAAGCCGACTTCATGCTGGACCTCACTGCGGATGCTGTCGAGGTAGCGCTGGGCCAGCCTGCGACGCTTCTCTGCTGCCGTCTCGTGCTCATCCTCCGACGACTCTGAGGCGCCCTCTTCGTCATCGAGAACAAGTTCGCCATGGTGGTCGGATATCTCGCTGCCGCTGATGGACTCTTCGCGGTCGGTGTGACGGGGTTTGGGGGCGCTGGCGCCTCGCTTTCGTTTGCGCTGCGAGGCGGGCGTGGTGAAGAAGGAGGACATAGGAGGTGCAAACGCGGGGCGGGAGAGCGAGGCCGTGGCGTCGAATAGGGTAGCGTCGAGTAGTCGGGAAGGTACGCTGCGTGGGTGAGGCTCGCTGCTAGGGAAGGCACGCTGGTCCACGAGGAAGCTACGCTGGTCGCGGCTTCCTGGAAAATGTGTCGGCGAACTTTTTTTCTGAAGCCGACGCCCGTGCCCGTCCCGCGATTGGTTGACGTCTGTGCACGTCCCGCGATTGCTTGGCGCCCGTGCACCTCCGCCGCGGCTGAAGTGCAACTGCAACTGCGATGGTTACTAGGCGCTGAGGCGAGCGCAAACACATCCACATTCACATCCACATCCACGCCCTCGCCCGTGACATCGCCCGTCCGCCCCGATAAACAAGACAAGACGTTACACGCCGAATACACATCCTCCCCTCACACCATCACCACCATGAGCGACGACCACGACCACGCCCACGCCCTCGACGGCTACAAGTCCAAGCTGCTCGAGTCACGTGAGTTGGAGGCCAAGCTCAAGGCGCTACGGCTCGATATCAAGGGCCTGCAGCACGACTTCGACGTGTCGGAGGACAACATCAAGGCGCTGCAGAGCGTGGGCCAGATCATCGGCGAGGTGCTCAAGCAGCTGGACGAGGAGCGCTTTATCGTCAAGGCGTCGTCGGGCCCGCGCTACGTCGTCGGCTGCCGGTCCAAGGTCGACAAGGCGACGCTCAAGCAGGGCACGCGCGTGGCGCTGGACATGACAACGCTGACTATCATGCGCATGCTGCCGCGCGAGGTCGACCCGCTTGTCTACAACATGTCGCTCGAGGACCCTGGCCAGGTCAGCTTCGGCGGCATCGGCGGCCTCAACGAGCAGATCCGCGAGCTGCGCGAGGTCATCGAGCTGCCGCTGAAGAACCCGGAACTGTTCCTTCGCGTCGGCATCAAGCCGCCCAAGGGCGTGCTGCTTTACGGGCCGCCGGGCACCGGCAAGACGCTGCTGGCGCGCGCTGTGGCCAGCAGCCTGGAGACCAACTTCCTCAAGGTCGTGTCGTCGGCCATTGTCGACAAGTACATCGGCGAGTCGGCGCGGCTGATCCGCGAGATGTTTGGCTATGCCAAGGAGCACGAGCCGTGCATCATCTTCATGGACGAGATCGACGCCATCGGTGGCCGCCGCTTCTCCGAGGGCACGTCGGCCGACCGCGAGATCCAGCGCACGCTGATGGAGCTGCTGAACCAGCTGGACGGCTTCGACTACCTCGGCCAGACCAAGATCATCATGGCAACGAACCGCCCGGACACACTCGACCCCGCTCTGCTGCGCGCCGGCCGCCTTGACCGTAAACTCGAGATCCCGCTGCCGAACGAGGTCGGCCGGCTGGAGATCCTCAAGATCCACACGGCCAGCGTCGTCACCGACGGCGAGATTGATTTTGAGAGCATCGTCAAGATGAGCGACGGCATGAACGGCGCCGACCTGCGCAATGTCGTCACAGAAGCGTGAGTCCATGCCCTCCCCAGACATGCCCCGCCTGCTAACATGTGACAGCGGCCTCTTCGCCATCAAGGACTACCGGGACTCCATCACCCAGGACGACTTCAACAAGGCGGTGCGGAAGATGGCCGAGTCGAAGAAGCTGGAAGGCAAGCTCGAGTACCAGAAGCTGTAGAGTATGATACCGAGGAAGAAGGCAATCATGTACGATACCATGACATTACGGTCGCACACACAATGAAAGTTCTACCCTCAGTGACTTTCTATGACGGTACAAGATGGCCGAGTCGAAGAAGGCAGGAGCCAGGCTCGGGTAAGAGAAGCTGTAGAAGAGCAGCCCAATGCTGGCGACGCATGCTAGTGTAGAGCATGCATCATGTACGATACCATGACACTACGGTCGCAGACACAATGAAAGCTCTGCACCCATCTGTTGTTTTCTCTTTCTGTGTCTCCCTATAACCGATACTCGACCACGCTTGCAACACTTTCCATCCCATCCATGTTCCCTACATGCACCAAACGGCCCCCTACCACTTGAGTCCTCAACTCGACCTCCCCAAAATAGTTTGCCTCTGACCCCGTCCTCGCGAAACCCACGCCCTGGAACAGGTTGATACTCCGAATATTTTCCTGGGCAATCTTGACGCGTAGGTACGTGATATGACTGCGCCTCTTATCCTCCGTGTTGCTATCGTACTCGTCCAGCATGGCACCGAGCGAAGCCGACACGTACCATATGAATGCGCGCAACGCCTCTTTGGCGAATCCCTTTCCGCGTAAATCGGGACGTGCTATCATGATTTCGAGCTCGCCTACCACGGCCTTGTTGCCCGATTCTTGCGAGACTGAAGCTGCGTCGGAATCGAAGTCGGAGTCGTTGTCGGAGGACGGGTAGAGGAAGAGGTTCACGTCTCCAATCATGTTTTCGGGCGCATCCTCTTTGCCTGGCGTGATCCTGTGATGAGAGTTTGAGGGTTGGTGGGAAGACGAAGAAGAAGAACAAGAAGTCGGTGACGGTGATGATGGAGAGGGAGGCGAGGTACAGATGATGAAAGTTAGTTTATCCACATCCCGCCGCCACGAGGCTTGCATTGCGTATTCTTCGCCGAGGCTGAGGGGTTCCGATGCGGTGAGCTTTTGGAGTTCCTGATTGAAGGGGGGCGTGTTGGTGAGCGCTTTTTTTCATTGGAAACTTTTGTTTTGTAGAATCTTGAGGTAATATAAACATACCTCATCTTGCATCCACGCGTGGTATGTGGGGACGTGGTGCGCGCAGTATGGAACAAGGAGCACGCGGGGCGATAGGATTGCTGCGTATCGGGCATTAGTCGATTGGGTGCGGAGGGAAGGATTGGGTGAGCTGTTACCGTGTCGTTCGTTCAGTTTCATGCTTGTGGTCGTGGAGTTTTGAGTTTTCCAATCCTTCTAGTTGTGCTTTCTTGAGTTGGGACTACTTGCACGATTCCAAGGTCTTCACAGCCTTGAGAGCTTGTACAGGACCTGGCAGGGTCAATCCTATTGTGAAAATGATGACAAGTTCGTCAAACTCCACGAAGTGGTTGCGGTCTGATGGTGGGGAGCTGATAGCTAGGATCTCTATACGGTGTAATGAAGATATATTCACCGCTCGCGACTTACTTCAGGTAAGTGTTACACTGCCTCTCTTAACAGTGGTTAAAGTGCGAGCGCTCTTAAACAATACAGATGATCTCAAGGTCGAGTGTAGAGGAGTACGGGCATGGACGGATCACTAATATTTCTAGAAAGAAAGTCTAGGCGAAATGCGGGAAAGGGCCAACTTCAACATCTAACAACATCCAACGGCACTCTCTACACCACAACTCGTGTCATCTCTCCATCAAGCCTCCCACTTTCTAGCACCGAATTAAGTTAGGAGTCCTACACTGTGTATCTAAACCCGAAGATCGATACGACACTCCCCAACCCATGCGACACGGCATGGTCCTGCCATTCTTTGATCACCCAAACCCCCAAGACCATTCATGGAGCGAATCCCTATCTTGGTAACAGGTGGATGTGGTTTTCTTGGCACCGCCGTCGTCTCCGCGCTCCTTGATATTCAGAGATACGCCATAACAGTTATTGACATTAACCCGCCGTCCCTCGGTAGTACCACATTCCCCAATGACGTCCGATACGTGCGCTGCGATGTGTTAGACCCCGCAACTCTGCTTAAGACATTCTCAGAATCCCGCCCCGCCATTGTAATTCATACGGTGGGCGTTTACCCACTGGGAATGAAGCGGTATTCGATGGAGGGGAAGGAGATGGTGTTCGAGGTCAATGTCGAGGGGACGAAAAACGTGATAGATGCAAGCAGGATGTGTGGAGCGAAAGGGATAGTGTATACAAGTAGTGTTACTGTCGTGTTTGATGAGCTGAATAAGGATTTCAGAAATGTGGATGAGACGTGGCCGACGGGGAGGGCGGGGACGAGCTATGGGCTGAGCAAGGTATTTTGATTTCTCTACTACTACTCTTAAAGATATTCATGTCAAACTCCAAATTTCTCGCACCTCTCTTTTCGAGGATGGAGTCTTACATTGTTTCTTAGGCCATCGCCGAAGACATCGTCCTTTCCGCAAACGCCCACGATTTCGTAACGTGCGCTCTCCGCTCAGCACCTATCTTCGGTCCCAACGACACAGCTATTATTCCGACACTACACTCTTGCATTGCAGCCGGCCAAACTCCTTTTATTCTCGGCACCGGCACCAATTTCCAAGACTTTGTCTACGTTGTCAATGTAGCAGACGCGCACGTCCTCGCCGTGGGCAATCTACTAAATTCCCAAACTGCTGCTGGCGAAACCATGTTCATCACAAATGGCACGCCTGTCACGACGAGAGACCTTTGTTTAGCGGTATGGAAGGAGTTTGGGCATGTGCCGAGGTTTCAGATTACGATTCCGGAGGCGCTTGCGTCGTGGATGGGCTTCGGCGCCGAGTGGGTGAGCTGGCTAACGAGTACCGAGGGGCTGCTTAGTCGAGGGATTGTGAGTGATGGGTGTAGAGATCGGTACGCGAGCATTTTGAAGGCGAGGAGGGTGCTGGGGTATGCGCCGCGAGTGAGCCTAGAAGAGGGGCTGAAGATTAGCTGTCAGGTAAGCGTTTTCAGATTTCAAAATAAACACAGACTTGCAACCCAAGGTACTGACTACAGTCCCACAGCATTACCAGAAGCAGCTCAATGGGCGGTCGAAGAGGTAAAACTTGAGAGAGACAGAGTACGCCAGGAGGAATCTCAGTTCCTTCCGTGGTTTATACGATTATGTGCGACAACCCCAGACTCACTATGGCCAACATTACTAGCCACCATCTGCGTATTGGAGAGATTTCGGCTACTGGCAGAGAGACGCTAGGCAGTGTCCTACTAACTCCGGTAACGGACTGAGATTCTCCGTACAATATCTCTTCTCTTTTGTTTTATATCTGTCACCGCTTGTATCTCTTTAGGAACCGTAAATGAAAGGAGCTAGAACAAAGGGCGTGTGGGCTTGCGTAAAGATGATGCCGTCGCTTTGTCGTGGCTGATGCATTGTGGCGAGCATGAAAATCGTATCAAGCATTTGGCGCAGGGACGGGGAAGCTGGTGCGAGGCAGGTTGCATGGTCAAGTCACGACGTCTCAAAACATTGCGCCTGCTCGGGTGACGGCGTGCTTTTGAGACTTCACCCTGTATTTCTGGAGGGCTTCTCAGTCGGATGGCGACTCCATATATGAGCGCTCTTTTTCGATTGCTCAACATGCCCACATCTCGTCCGTTGTGGTGCTTTCCATGTCAAAGAGCTTCGGAGGTTTCGGTGCAGCTTTCTGAGTGGTGCAAGTTCACGGGCTGCATTCATGCTCGTCCTGCTTCACTGGCAATATTTACGTCTGGCGATGACGATGTGGGGTGAGTCGCCCGGCAACCGCCTTCTGGCAGCGTGCACGGGGGCGCTTGCCGTGTTCGGAGCGGTCAGTAATTGAGCTTTGCCTTCCACCTTCCTCTCTCTTCCTCCCCCATCCCACTTTCGACAGTTCCAACCGTCGACTCTCTCCTGCTCTTGGTAGGTGGTTGCATTTCGGGAGTTACAAGGTCAATTATTCTAAGGGTAAGCTCATCATATCCCATGCCTCGCCCTTGCGCGCCTGTCCATTTGGTCACCGACCGCACCTCTCTCTTGATGTGAATGCTTATGTGGCGATGCCAGGTACTCGCGAAACGCAGAAGACATCAGGGAATCACCTTTCATTGTGACGGCTACTTCTGTCTTTCCCGGAGTTCAGGCGTCAAGGTACCACAGTGTGTTGCTAAAGACGGTTGCCAGTTGCTGACGGTGTAATGACAGGTACTCACGTCTCAGGACCACCACGAGGATTCACCACCACGCGCTGTGACAGTACTGGGCGAGAATATTTGCATCTCTCGGGGTCTCGGCGTTTTGAGGTATGGCAACCGTCTTATGTAGCTCTTAGAGACGGGTGCTGACGGTTACTGAACAGGAGTTTATGCTCGAGTCAAGAACTGGAAGGACTCATCACGCACCGTGAAAGTTGACTGCTGCGTCGCCCCACCATCAGCATTGCCTAGTGTTCAGGTGTCAAGGTACTCCAACATATCCTCTCAGTTGCGTGATGAGCGCCCGACTGTAGGCAGTCGATGCTTTGATTCCTAGACTAACCGCCGGCCAGTTTATCCAGATTCTGAGGCGTAACAACACTTTCGTCATGTCTAACGCCTTCTCGAGAGTGGTTCCAGAGGAAGAGCCGCCAATTCCCGGCCAGCTCACCCCAGTCCTGAACATTGCGATCTGCCAATTCGCGTCCATGTCGCTCAACCAGACCCGGCCCACAGACCTCCTCCAACGCTTCCCCACTGAGATCCGGCTCATGATTTTTGAAGAGCTCCTTAGAGTTTCGCCGTGTGTCGTGTTCCGTGGCGGCGCCAAGTTTGGTCCTCTCGACTTGAATGAGTTCCATCACGATATCCCGGTGCCATGGCAGATCCTGGGTACTTGCCGCCAGTACTATGAGGAAGCCCTACCCATCATGTATGGAAAGAACATGTTCGCCTTTTGTACTGGCAAGAGTGGTGAGCCGAGCATGTTCTGGCGCTTCCCCATCAAGGTTCGGCTCATGCACTACCTCACGAACTTGAGCATCTACTGTCGTGCCGACGCGCCTACCAAAGAAGCTGCGAAGAGAGTGGCCCACTGTAAGTGACTTTCATGGGAATAGTGAGATATGCCCTGACTCCGTACCTAGTCATAGTCGCTCTCTCCCATCACGCTAAGAATCTGGAGTATCTCTCCATCGTCATCTCTTCTGATCAACGCTTCGAAAAAGCCTGCCCCTGGGATATCCTCTTCTGTGACCACCCCGTCTCCAAGGCGCTCGTCACGCTCATCAAGAGCAAGACGGTCAAACATGTTCAGATTCGTCTCCACGATGGCGCCGCCCTGCACCCCGGCTTTGCTCATTTCCTGCTCCAGCAGTTCTACAAGACCCACATCCCGGGGGATAGTCGCTCCTTAGTGTTCACCAAATCCTGTACATGCGCGCCGGATGCCCGCAGCCTCGATCCTGAGCATTGTACTCACTGTGGCTGGGCGATAGAGAAGAAGGAGTGGAAGCCTATCGCATGGTGGGCGTATGCTGCTGAAATGGAGGCTGATCAGGAGCGCATGATGGAACTGCAGGCAGATCTGTTCGAGTTGGGCTTGCTGCCGGGTGGTGATGACGATGAAGAGGACGATGGTAGGGGCGTAGGCCCACTGGGCGGTGGGTCACCCATGGCAGACACGTATGAGGAGAACCGCCCGGCATTCACGGCTCCGATGCTGCTGCCCGGTGAAGCTCGTGCCTGGCGCTCGCCGCGTGTCGCTCCTGTCGTCTGGTCCTTTGAACAAACCACTATTTTGCAGTACTTTCCGGCGAAGCCTAAAGGGCCTCGCAGCACTCTGGACTTCTAAGCATGTAGCTAGCAGGGTGACGGAGAGTACTTTGGTGAAAGATGACGTCAGCAAAATTAGGTTGAAGATGGTGTGAAGGCAATCAAGACATGGTGAAATGCATGCATTACAAAATCTTCTCGGCCTCATCTATTAACCTCTCTACCTGGAACCCGGCATCCCCCTTGGTGAACATGTGCAACAGCTCTTCCCTCACCTTCCCCTCGGCAGACTGCGAGACATAGAACTTCTGCATACACATTACAAGCCATCTGGCCTCGTCCACGGAGACGCCCCTGTGCTCCACGACCAGCCCCTGGCCCAGAACCAAGTCGTGACTCTCTGCGAGCTCTTGGTGGAAGGTGATGGTGGTGTGTGGACTCGCGTACTCGCCCCTGAGCTTGAACTCAGCGAGGGTAGTGAACATGAGCGTCGTCGTATCGACGTGCGGGTGTGAGAATTGCAGATAGTGCAGCTCGGCGGCTTGTGTCGTTGGCGGTCCTCCTGGCACGCTGTCCGCCGGCATTGCTCGCGGCATAGGCAGAACGAAAGAGGGATGCTGTTTCGCATTGCGAAGCAGGGACGAGAAGGTGGTGGCCGGCACAGCGAAGTGGATGCTCTGCGGGTTGGAGGCGTGGCGCAGGCGCCAGAGCGCTTGGATCTCCTTCTCGGGCAACGGACGGACTTTATCCAGGTCGAGGAAGGAGCGCAGTGTCTTGACGCCGGGAGGTGGCGGTGGGGCTGGCCACGGGCTTTGCTGTGCCGGTGGTGTGGGTGAAGATTGCGATGGAGATGGCGGCGGTGGTGGTGTTGACAGGCCCGGTGCGCCGGTCACGATGGCCTGGTTGCGCAGCGCCGCGATCTTGTCGCTATACTGCGCCTTCAGCTCGGCCAGGTCTTTGAGGCCCTTCTCTCTGGCCTTGGCCTCGAGCTTCTGCTGGTACCTGGCCAGGATGCGCTCCTGGGCGTCGTGGGTGGCGAGGCAGCGGACATGATGAACTTGAGCCCAGCGGCGTTGGGTGGTGCGGGGATTGAGAAGCGGTTGGCGGAGGGCGTGGCGGAGGGCGGGTATGCGCAGCGGCAGCGCCATGGTGGTGTCTGCTGTCGGGTGTGTCCTGGATTAAATTCGGGACGACAGATGCGACGTCGAACAGGCCCACATCCCGCAGCAGATACGACACGTGATGATCCCGCAGCGGACGGGGGTTCGGGGGTTCGGGGATTTTGATTGGCCTGTCGCCCGGCCTCGAGGGGCACGACCACCGCTAGCACCACCAGCACCGCCCGCTCACGTCCATGCTACCAGCAACAGTTTACCCGCCGATAGCATAGCAGCGCAATCCTATTCCCCAGGCTCGTCGCGCCATCTCTATCCCATACACCTACCCCCCCCGCCCAGGCATGCCCGCGCGCCACAGCCCCACGACGTAGCGGCATGGGCGCTGTCAACAGCAAGGCTGGCGATGCAGGCGCCCTGTTCCTGCGCGACCAGACACGATGTATGCCGCCGCTCTCTCACGGAAGAGAATTGCTCGCTGACGTCCCCGCACAGTCTCGGTCGCCGCGCTCACCATCACTGACGCCCGCAACCGCACGCTGCTGCACATCACTCCCAACACCTTCCCCGCGACCCGCTACAGCGCCCGGCGGGCGCCCGGCGACGACAGCGTGATCGAGTACGTCCAGGACCCCGAGGCTACTGCGCCGCGCGACGGCCCGCCGGTCTTCCTGCTCCGCCTGCCCAGCGACGAGGCGCTCACCTTCTCCTTCACCCTCGTCCTACGCCAGCACCTCGCCGTGCCCAGCATCTATAGCGCCAGCAGCACCGCACCGCCCGCGCCGTCCGGGCTGATCGACACGAGCATCCAGGGGTTGACGTTTGTGTTTGCACCAGGCTCTCGCGAGCTAGACCGGCTGGTGACGCGCGAGCTGCACGCCAACCCCAACCTGCACAAGAACCCGCAGGTCGAGCTGGTGGGCGACTACTCGACGGCTGGCCATGCGTCTGTGCAGTTCCCGTGGGCGTGGAAATGGGCGCCGCCGCCGTCGGGCGAAAGCCGCGGCGGCGGCTGGCGTACCAGCTGCAGTGTGCGTGGCACGTGACCCCCCTTCCCCCCCGCGGCTGCTGACGGCCTGCAGTTTGTCGAGTACGACCAGCGCGCGCACCGGCTCGAGGCCCTGGCGAGCTTCGCCTTCTGGGTCCCGCGCACGGCGCAGAGCCCCCCGTCGCCGGCCCTGCGCTTCGAGCTCGGCGTCCCGCCCCGCCTGCGCGTGCCTTCCGCCCAGTCCATCGAGTCGCGCTTGAGCGAAGCCGCCGAGGACGACGCTGCCCGCGATTGTGACGGGGCCCCCCCCAGATCCCCGCGCTTCGACCCCATGGCGCCCGAAAGCTCGGTGCGCCTGGACGTGTCGCGCCCCAGCGAGGACCTGAGCCAGACTGATGACGGCCCGCTGTTCCGCGCCACCATGAAGTCGCTCGAGCAGAAGACGGGCAACATGCGCACGCGCTGGAAGAAGGTGCTGAAGCGCGCCGAGGCCGCCATGGAAGCCCAGGGCGCATGCAACAACACCATGGCCGACCTGATGGACGCGCTCCGCGAAGCCTCTTCGTCAAATGCGAACGCCGTGCAGCCGGCCATTGACCACTACTTCGACACCATTGCCAAGGACATCCTGGCCTACGAACGCTCCAACACCACCAACATCCAAAAGCTCATCATCGATCCCATATACAAGCTCTACAACATCGACATCAAGCAGGCCGAGACGAAGCGCAAGGACTTCGAGGAGGAGAGCAAGGACTACTACCAATATCTCGGCCGCTATCTCGGCCAGCGCCAAGACTCGCTGAAGGAGAAGAAGCGAGCCGAGACGGATTCCAAGTACCAAGCAAAGAGGCGCAACTTCGAGCTGAAGCGATTCGACTACTCCTCCTTCATGCAGGATCTGCATGGCGGCCGCAAGGACCAGGAAGTCCTCTCGCACCTGACGCGATACGCCGATGCCCAAGCCAAGCGCTACCTCGAAACCGCAAAAAAGATCGAGACCATGCTTCCGCATCTTGAAGCCCTGAGTTGTGAGGTCAGGGAAGCAGACAAGGAGTTCCAAATCCAGCGAACCGAGAGGGAGGAGAAGAGACGTGCGCTGGAAACGACTAAAAAGACCTTCGAAGACGCCCTCGCGCCACAAATCCTATCCCCAGTCGCTTCGACTGGAAGCGTGCCTAAAATGACCTCCAGATCCGACCCAGAACCTCCTCTAGGCCGGAAAGCCAGCATCGTGCCAGTTTTCCAAAGCCTTGGTATGCCTCCTGTGACCATCTCATCCTCAAGCCTTCCCTCGGTGGCTTCACCCCAAAGCCCAGAGGCCAGCATGGCGAATTTAGCTACGACTGTGACTCCGCAGCCGGACAAGTTCAAGGGCATCAGAGATCTCGAAGAGAAGGACATGGCAGCAATGACCGAGGCCGGTTCAAACACGCACCGCAAAGAAGGCCTTCTTTGGGCGCTGAGTAGGCCTGGAAGTCATGTGGATCCCAAGGGCCTGAACAAGCAGGCCTGGCATAAGTGAGTGGCTCGCATCCTCATCTGGCTATGCCATATATTGATATCATCTAGATTCTGGATCGTCCTTGATCAGGGTAAGCTTTCAGAGTACACAAACTGGAAGCAGAGTCTGGAGCTACACATGGAGCCCATCGATCTCCGCATGGCTTCTGTACGGGAAGCGCGCAACGCGGACCGGCGATTCTGCTTCGAGGTCATCACACCCCAATACACACGCGTGTATCAGGCTACCAACGAAGATGATATGAAGTCGTGGATCAGCGCTATAAACAACGCGCTACAGACGGCGGTCGAAACAGTCGGCCAATCTGATCGTCCCTCGACTGATTCTTTGCCTGGACAAGCCCATCGAGACATCGCATCGGTGCTCACAGGCAAGAGTCCATCAATGTCAAGCCATCGCAACACCTACAGTTCAAAGGCACCGGCTCGACATGCCACAGTTGGCGATCGACCCGGCGGTTACCGAAGAGAAGAGGCTCTCGGCGACGAAGGCAAACTGCTCCGACAAGTGCGGGAAGCAGATGCAAGCAACAAGGTGTGCGCAGATTGCGGTACCGAGATCAAGGTCGACTGGGTATCCATCAATCTCGGCATCATCATATGCATCGAGTGCAGTGGAATACATCGGTCATTGGGCACACACATCACAAAGGTGCGCTCTTTGACCCTTGACGTCACATCTTTTACTCCGGATATTGTCGGGATACTACTCAAGGTTGGCAATCGTATCAGCAACTCGATCTGGGAAGCACGGCTAGAGCCAGGCATCAAACCAGGCCCAATGTCGACTCGAGAGCAGAGGCTGCACTTCATCACATCAAAGTACTCTGATCGAGCATTCGTCGCACCAATAGCGCCGAACATGTCGCACTATGCGACTCCCGAAGAAACATTATTGGCATCGGTTAAGAAGGAGGACATTCAAAATGTTCTCTATGCCCTAGCATTACGAGCCAACGCCAACGCACGCGACCGATCGAGAGGCACTCACGTCGTATTCTTGGCCCTCGCAGCAGCAGACCCAGCATCCCCGTCAGCATCTACATCGCCCTCGCATTCTCCAGGTGTGCCCCGCCCGAGCACAGCGCAGGCTGCGCGAAAAGCCTTTCCCATTGCAGAGCTACTGCTACAGAACGGGGCAGAGCTGCCTTTACTACCCGCACCCATTCCCCTCAGCCACTCGGCACGCTCCTACCTGGACTTCAAGTCGGACCAGCGCTCTGGCAAGCGCGCAGCCCCCATAGTGGGGAGTCAGCCCATATCCACCGGCGAGAAGCTCACTGCTCTCCCGCCGATTCTGGCGGGCAATGGCAGCTCCCCATCCGAACGAGCGAGAGAAAGGGATACACGATTGCAGAAGAGGGTCTCTGCTGGCGGAAGGTTGGTCAAGACTCCCAACCTGGATGCGTCTGAAGGTAAGCGTGGCTCGTAGGGCTAGTCAACGCTTACGTGTGTCTATTCTTCTAGTGCATACCTTCCATGGGCGGCGTGTGGGCTTGTGCGGTGGGCGTCTACGGGCTGATGGGGATTGACGGAGATGGTTGTGATGTATTGCGTTGGACTTGAATTGCGAAAGCAGGACGGTGTTATTGCCTTGGATATGAGTATGAGGCCCCGCTGTATTACAATCTTGGGTGGACGGCACATGTCATGCAGTGGAGTCACCACGGCGGTCACATTCTTGGTAGTGAGGAGTCAGTAGTAGTAATGGGTAATGGACCTTGCATGTGACTCACGCGGACTACATCCAGCAAACACTGACTCAAGCCATTGATGTCGGGTCCAAGGGTATGAATCGTGACACGTGATCGGGAGTCAAGATAGGCTTTCGGTCCGTGCACTCTCTCCACTAGCGCGCACCCAAAATTCGTCGCGGCGTTCAATGTTGCGATACCCCACCACCAACCTCAGCCCCGTCACGACACGGCACGACACGAGACTCGCCACAAAACATAACAACACAGCCATGGCGCCTTCCTACGAAGCCCTCCCCATGGACGGCGACGACGAATTCGACGAGAGCCAGATCGACTTCACCGACATCGAAGAACAGTTCCAAGTGCGGCTCGACGAGGGGCTCGATGCATTTGTGGTGATAGACGGCCTGCCGGTGGTGCCCGAGGATAGCAAGGGCAAGCTGGTCAAGTTTGTGCTGCGCAAACTGAACAGCGTAGGCCGGGTCAAGGACGATGGCGTGCACATGCCCGTGGGCGACAATGGCAAAACGGAGGGGTATGCCTTCGTCGAGTACAGCGCGCCAGCCGAGGCTGCCGCGGCCGTCAAGCAGCTCGACGGCACCCCGCTCGACAAGAAGCACAACATGGCCGTCAACAAGCTGACGGACATCGACCGCTATGGCAAGGACGGCCGCATCGACGACGAGTACCACGCGCCCGAGGTGCCGCCGTTCGAGCCGCGCGAACATCTGCGCTGGTGGCTCGGTGACCCCGACAGCCGCGACCAGATGGCCATGTACCGCCAGGAAAAGGTCGGCGTCTTCTGGAACGACGGCGAGGAGTCTCCCGAGAACGTCGTGGACCGGGAGAACTGGACCGAGTCATTCCTGCAGTGGTCGCCGCAGGGTACATATCTCACCTCGATGCACGCCCAAGGCGTGCAGCTGTGGGGCGGCAAGGCATGGAGCCGCCAGAAGCGCTTCGCCCACCCCGGCGTCAATCTGGTCGACTACTCGCCCGGGGAGAAATACCTCACGACGTGGTCGCATCGCCCGCTGCAGGTCGACGAGAACCACGCCGTGCCCACGCTCTCGCTGGAGGAGGATGGCAAGAACTACATCATCTGGGACCTCGCGACGGGCAAGCCGCTGCGCTCCTTCGCCACCATCGACGTGCCCGGCGGCCTCGACGAAGACGGCAACCCCGTCAAGAAGAAGCTACAGTGGCCGACGTTCAAGTGGTCTTCCGACGACCGCTATGTCGCGCGCATGACACAGGGCCAGTCCATCTCCATCTACGAGCTGCCCCGCATGAACCTCCTCGACAAGACCTCAATCAAGATCGAGGGCGTCATGGACTTTGAGTGGGCCCCGGCCACGCCACGCCGCGACGGAATCAAGACGTACGAGCAGCTCTTCTGCTACTGGACGCCCGAGCTCGGCAGCAATCCCGCCAAGGTCGGCCTCATGTCGGTGCCGTCCAAGGAGGTCGTCCGCACGCGCAACCTCTTTAACGTGTCCGATGCCAAGCTGCACTGGCAGTCCGACGCCGCCTACGTGTGCGTCAAGGTCGACCGCCACTCCAAGTCGAAGAAGTCGCTGGCCACAAACCTCGAGATCTTCCGCGTGCGCGAAAAGGGCGTGCCCGTCGAGGTGGTCGACTCCATCAAGGACACCGTGATCAACTTCGCCTGGGAGCCCAAGGGCAACCGCTTTGTACTCATCACGACGGGTGAGGTCGTCCAGGGCGCCGCCGTTGGCCCCAAGACTGCCGTTTCCTTCTTCGCCCCAGAGAAGCTGAAGGGCGGCGCGCCGGGCAACTTCCGTCACGTTCGCACCTACGACAAGAAGAACAGCAACGCCATCTACTGGTCGCCCAAGGGACGATTCGTCGTTGTCGCTGCACTCCAGTCTCAGCAGTCGTTTGAGCTTGAGTTTTACGACATGAGCTTCGACAGGCCAAGGGAAGAGTCTGAGAAGGGTGAGAAGGAGCTCAACGCCAACCTGCAGCTCATGGACACGTCCGAGCACTATGGTGTTACCGACATCGAGTGGGACCCCACGGGCCGCTATGTCGCCACCGTGGCCAGTGCTTTCCGTCACCGCGTACGTATCATTGATTGCCAATCATTTTCTTGTGTCTACTAACACCTTGCTAGATGGAGAACGGATACCATCTGTACGACTTCAAGGGCACCCTCCTCCGTGAAGAAGCCATCGAGGGCTTCAAGCAACTCCTCTGGCGCCCGCGCCCACAAACCCTCCTCTCTAAGGAAGAGCAAGCCGAGATCCGCAAGAATCTACGCAACTACTCTAAGGTCTTTGACGAGCAGGACGTCGCCAAGAAGAGCTCTGCCAATAAGGCCGTTGTTGAAGCCCGCCGCGAAATGCTGGAGGAGTGGCGCAGCTGGCGTGAGAGTGTTCTGATGAGACTGAGGGAAGAGGGTGCGGACTTGGAGTTGGCGATGTTGAAGGGCGAGACGCCAGGTGAGGCGGACGATGGGCATCAGGAGGAGATTGAAGAGATCGTCGAGGAGATTATCGAGGAGACTGAGGAGGTTGTGAATTAAGTAGGATTAAGAGAGTAGTGATGGGAATGAAGGAATCTGGAATTTTCTCAAATACAACGAGAACGTTGCGTTGATTGTCTGCAGAACTTGATTGAGTGCCATGAGAATCGTAGTATGTACACACAGCAAGTACAGTTAATAACACTAATCTAATATTATCTTATAACGTACCTCACGGGCAAGCTGCCACTCACGTGTTCGTCGGTGCAACGAGCCACCGA